>VXAU01005837.1:76983-89570 GCA_013399695.1 Formicarius rufipectus | reverse complement strand
ATATATATAAAATAAATATTATATATATATTTATATAAATATATTTTATATAAACCCCCTGAACCAAACCCTCCCCCACAGTCTGTCCCCGTCCGGCACAGTGGTATTTATGGACAGTAGGAGATGAGTGGCCAGTGCTGGGCTGCCCTCCGGGGGTGGGCGGGGGTTGGTGGATGGAAAAAAGGCTTTAGCGTGTCCCTCCAAAACTGTACAAATCCCTCTGCGTGGTCAGTGGGGAGAAACTGCTCAGGAAGGGCAAAGGGCTGGGATGCTCTTCCCTCAGCTTGTGGTCTGTTGGCCTCTGGGCTGGAGCGTCCAATGCAAAGGCCCCTCACATCTGGGCTGGCCGCCACTGGGCTCCCTCAGGAAAGGCCGATGTAAGGGCCCCAGCTAGCGATGTCTCTCTCTATCAGGCACAGGGAAATCCAAATCCAGGGTTGAAGCAGAACACAGGTAACTACTTCAAGCACATCAAGTGATTGAGACTGAAGATGCAGATACGGCATTTATAGGATGGGATGGCAGCAGTTCAACATTTGTTTAAAGATAGTCTCCTGTGACACAGTGAGGAAGATAACCTTTGAATAGGACGGAAGTTCTTCATTTAGAGAACTCTTTACTACTTTATAGATGTTCTGCTCGGCTGCCTTTCTTACAAATTATTACACTGTATTTAATGATTTTCTAGCATGCTATGCTCAGGAAACAGACCATGAGAAGAGCATGTTTTCTAAAAATATATTTTTCTAAAGCTTTATGTAACTATTTTGTAGGGTTTTAGGCAGCACTCTAGATGTATGCTGTTTTAAGAGATATATTCTGTCCACTCTGTACAGAGCAGGTCCTTTTGCCAATACATTTGTGCGTGAATGGTATTACAAACATCCATTCAACATGTGCCCTAACACATTTGCGAAGAACCAAGCCAATCAGTACCAAAACATGCAGGGATGAACAAGAGGGGCATATTTATCTAATGTCACTGAGAAGGAGCACCAGTAGTTTACTACTGTGGAATTATAGTTGCAAAGCAATTCATAATACAACAGCTGTTTTTTTCTCCCAAAAAAGCAGGATTCAAATGACAGCTCAGATGCAAAGTTTGCTCCTGAGACACAGTAGGAAGACTGCATGATATTATACTGTATAGGTAGAATGAAAATGTCTGTGCTTTACAAAATGGCAGAAGATTGCCTTGAAGGGGTTTTCTTGAAAAAGCAACAACTAACTGATGGATAACATTAGAAGGACCTAGGATGAGGAAGTGAATTGTGAGAAACACTTTCTTTTAACTGGCATTTTAAAAATAGCAGTCAAGGATGCCCAAACTAGATACCTACAGAGTCGTATCAGTCTTGTGGTGCTGCCAACTACAACTGCCTGTTGAGAGTGCACAGGGAGACCAAGAACAGTCATAAACTTTATAAAAGGCCATTTGTCCAAGAGGTACTGACTCACAGGTAATTGTTCACTAGTCCCATACACCTCTGTAGAATGTTCATAGAAAACAGTACAATGAAGGAAACCAGTAATAAATGCAGAACAGAACAGAACTCAGCACAAAAGGATTTGAGATACTGCTTTCTACTTTATGGACTTATAGTGTCTGCATTTTTACACTATCATAAAAAAAAATCCTAAAGAAATTCGAATCCATAAATCCTTTCCCACAAAGTCAATGTTTGTCTCTATCCTCTTGCCTCCTTCCAACCACTATCCCGAAAAAGATGTGAAGGAAAAATAGTTAGAAATCCAAAATATTTCAAAAACTTTGCTTCATCTTAAGGTCTTTTTCTTTTTTCTCCTTTCCACACCCTGTAATGCTTTCTCTGCCACTCTCATTTACCCAATTACCCAAGCACTAAGCTCTTATTTAATGAGTTGTATTTTTTTCCTCCTAGACAATAATCTCTCTTTACTTTCTTATTAATAATGCTCTTTCAACACAAACTCTTATCTCCTGCAGTTTTACCATCCAGTCACCTCTCATGCAGTCCAGTAATCTGATTTAAAAAGCAAGAGTAAACTATTAGAGTTCTTCATTGTCCTGGTTTTAGTAGCCAGAATCAGTTTGTCACTGTGTGGGTGTGTATTCTAAACCCTCTATGCCATTTTTCCCCATGAACTGCTCACAATGGCACATTAGCAGCTATTGTCTAAGGTACACTCCCACCCCTCAGGCTACAAGCTGGGTGTTTAGGAACTTCTGGGAGATAAGGAAGTTCTCTTGCCTCCACACCAACCTGAGGGGGTCATATCTGCTAATGAGCCATCAGGGATGCCAAAAAATATGCCATTGTTCACCTCACAGAGTAAATCACCCATTGTTTAAGTCTCCGCCCTGGGGGAGAGAATGGGCGGAGCCTAAGTGGATATAAGCTGGGGTTTGGGCCTGGGAGCTCTCTTCAGATCCAGAGGAGGACCAGAGCCGCGAGCAGACTGAGATTGCCACCAGATTGCAACCATCACTTTCACCAGCAGGTACTTTGTTTTCTTGTTACTTTGAACTCAGGGGGGGCCACGTGGTGCTCAGCACAGGGTTGGTGAGCTCCACTCTGCTTGTGCCCCACTGTGTTGGGCTGTACATCTGGTGCTTTCGTGGCACAAACAAACTTCCTTTCTGTTTCAGTGTATTTTTGTGATCTTTTAATAAATTGTTATTCTAACTTGCAATCCCATTCTGAGTTGGATTCATTTCTCATACTGGTTTAATTCTAAACCAGCACATTCATTCTTTCTCTTTCCAATAGAGTGTATGCATCTCAAAAAAAATGTCTTCTTCCATTACTCTATTCTAAAGTGTTACTAGAAAGGAAGTGAAGAAAAGCACATTATAGGTGGTTTTAATTTTGATTTAGTTCCAGAAGACAACTAGTAGAAAAATTCAGATACTTGGAAGTTACCTGGAAGCTGAGTGCTACATAAAAGTCCTGAACCATACAGGGGCTTGGAGATTTCTCACTCTTAAATCAGTATGTCCAGCCTGGGCCCTCTTCTTGACAAAAGCGTGTGTTCTGACAGTCACCAGTCTACACTAAAGAACCCACAGCATGTGACATTAAAAAGTAACCCTTACCACATACACCACCACAACGTGCTACATTCTTTCTCAATGTAACTGCAGTGATGCTACACAGATGTTATGTAAAGCTTTACATATAAACAGTTGCCAAGAGTGGAAGTAGGAGAATTTTTTTTTCCCAGAAGAGGCCCGAGCCATCATAATGTGTTTTAAGACACAGATTTGACTCTACTTTAGTAGCAGGAGAAAAACCTTTGATCAGTGTTTAACAGTTGAAGCAGAACACAGAAGAATGCAGTTCCTTCTATCTGAATCCTAAAAGAAACAAACATCTTTTTAGACAGCTTTGAATTGGGAACATATAGACAAACCAATTTAGAGGTTTTAGGCTGTGAATTCTAAAGCTCTAGCTCCCACTGAGGCACTAAAGTACCCAGAGTGGAGCCAGTTTTCAGACACAATAGGAAGGCTGAAGAGTATCTCACCCCTCTTTCATCAGTTTAGCATTGCTCGAAACAGCAAAGGAAAGGAAATCCAAGACAAGAAGGATAATTTTGTCACTTACAGTTCCTTTAGTAATTGGTGCAGTTGTGGTTTCCACACAGTGTCCACCCAAACCTCCAGGCCCCCCCCCTTCCCAGAGGGAAAAGAAAAAGGAGAAAGGCAAAAAAACAGCTGAGAGATAACAGCAAAACAAACTCAGAGTAGCTAAATACTTAAATTTATGACTAACAAGATAAGAACTAAAACTAAAAGCACTAAAACTAAAAAGTAAGAAATAGATCAGTCTTAAGAACACCCCTCTCCTCTCACTCCTCCCTCCCTCCAGAAGTTCCAGAGAGCAGGGAATGGGAGTTTCCCAGGTGGTTGTTGTTGCTGCCATTGGTCTTGTCCTGTGGGTCACTCCATGGGGTGCAGTTGGGTCTCTGCACCCCGATGGTCCTCCGTGGGCTGCAGGGGGACAACCTGCTCCTCCATGGTCTTCACCACAGTTTGCAAGGGGGCCACAGCATTTAGTCCTTCCCCTGCTCCTGTGGGGTCCCTCCCACGGCAGACAGTCCTCAATAGACTGTCCATCATGAGTCCAGCCCCCAGGCAACACTTCTACCAGGGGAAAAAACCTGTTCCAGGTGGGTCTCCTTCTCCAGGAGTCATGGCTGGTCTCTTCCAGGATCTCGCTCCATCCTGGGTCTCCTACAGGGGAACAGCTCCTTCAGGCAGCCACCTGCTCCTCCAGGGGCTGCAAGGGGGGTCTCCGCACCCTGAAAGATCTCCCCAGGCTTCAGGGAGAGGGGGGCGGCTAATAGTGTTCAGTCCTTCCCCCCCACCCTGCACCCGTGGTCCCTCCTTCGCCTTCTCTTGCTCTTCCGACTTTGGTCTCTCTCTCTGTCTGCGTTGTTATCTCTATGCTGGAATTTTCAACTGCGCAAACACTCCAATTCTTGAATATGTATCACAGAGGCATAACTATGATTTTTAATTAGCTCAACATGGCAGGAGAAGCTTCTAGCAGCTTCTAAAAGAAACCATCCTGGAAGCCCCCCCCTCCCTTCTACTAAAATTCAGCTTAAGAAACCCATGACACAGTGCAGCAACATTGACCAAAATAAATACAGTTATCTGTACATAATACAAAAATATAAACCTCTGAAAAGTTTATATTGTCCTCAGAATTACGTATTGAGTTTAAACAGTGATATATAACATTTTCTCTTACATAATACGCACACTCAGCCAAATGAAAGCAATAACATTTTGTCCAATTTGAAGACAAACACATAAAGAGCAGTTTATTAGTTCAGTGTATCCATATATCACATCTCAGCTAGGATCCTAGAGCAAAGTAAGTCTTTCAAGTTTTCCCTTTGCCACTGTTCTTTATCCATAGCATAGTAATTTTATAACCAAACGGCGAATTGAATTTTTGATAGTAGCATTTATTAGCAGATACAGATATATTCAGACAACCACCTTAAGGCACCATGGTTTCCGCAACTGACAAATGGTATTACTGGCAAAAAACAATTTTAAAGGCAGCTATGAGTGTTTAGCTACAGTACCATGATGAACAACAATCTATTCTTGATGATATATTCTGTTGACTAGCATGGCTTTTGTTTATGCTCTAAAGGGAATAGTAAAATAAATGATTTTAATATTAACACAAGCTGAAGAATGCATACTCTGCAAAAACCAAATTCTCCCTTCATCCCTCCATTTTAAAACGTAACAAATATCAACCATCATTCTTGCAAGACAATTCTTTTACAGACTCTTAGAAACATAGTTTCCAACACTATATACTAAAAGTACACTAAATTATTTCTGTTCTCCTTTAAAAGAAAGTATATCTACCTGCTGATAACTGTTGTTCCATGTTCCCCTCTCCCAGTTCGGTCCTGAACTTGCCGCTGCTATCAACAGCACTGGTGGACAATTTATTTAAATTAAATAAAGTTGCTCCTGAGGTCCAAAAATGAGTCCTTGACTTCCTCAAAACCTCTTCCCTAACAATAGCGCATGATACTGGCTAAAATTTAAAACAATATGGAGTAAAACTATTATCCTGACAGCACCTGCCACAAAGATCAAAAAAGCTACCTTGTTAAAACTCTCTTAAACCCTAAAGTGAAATGGTAGGCTTCAAACAGGACAGGACAAGGAGTAAATTCATTGAATTTCACTACAGAAATTGTGCATTCCATATTGAACGTGGTAGTTCAGAGAACCATAGCTGAGACACAATCATGGAACCATTTTGGACTTCAGAATATGATCCAAAATATCACAGGTAGATGTCAAAAGATTACGAACATGACAAAGTCACTACAGCTTACCTGGTTCCATTCATTAAACAGAGGATTGACAAACTTATCAGAGGAAAACGAGTAGATTTGGAAGAACACATTACATACTTTGAAAAAGTATTTTCTAAATTACTATCAACTCTGACAGTACTCCCTCCATTTACCTCTCACAGAATCACAGAATAGTTGGAAGGGACCCTCTGAGATCATCTAGTCCAATCCCCATTTATATCCCTACATTTCAGAGTAAGACTGTCTGCAACTACTTGTAACAAATGTCCACTACAGTGTCAATATATTATGCAATGAATCCCCAATGACTTTCATTTGTGTACTCATCTACTTGGTCAGCCAAAACTTTGGCTCTTACCTGCACTTAGTGCAGAGCATTAATGAGATTTTTCTGTGCCTTACAATAATGCCAGCTTTGAAGTCAGACATTTTATCGCCAGTGCAGTGAAAAACCTCAAGATTTCCCCCATTTTCTCATAATACCAGCAGCATATAAAATGCAAATTTGCCCCTCTACCTATTTTTTCTTAAGGCCCAAAGAGCAGAAGTCTTGTTATATTATTGTGCCTACATATTTTGCCCCTGAACCTTTACAGTTCATTGACTTCTACGCTGTCATTCGTTGAAATTAAGTGAAACACCTTCCCAGAGTAAACTACACAAGTCATGTAGTCATAGGTACAGTCAACTATGAAAAAGTATAGCTCAGATTCCAGTAACACAATGAGCATCAGTGATTTCCTCTATTTCAAATAAATTTAAAATAAATAATTTCATTTAAAGCAAGAGTTTCAACCGTGACAGCTATGTAGATATAAAAAAGAAATAAGAATTACAGAGAATTAATCTTGCTATTGTTATCTAATCCTATCTAAACACGGGAAATTACTGACTGAATCAATAGCACAATTTTCTAAGGTAAAATCCAGACCTAAGAATTACATAAAACTGAGAAAAAAGCTGGAATAACATCCTGTGTGTAAAACCAGACATTCTTCATGGAGTGAACTATCCATACCTTAGGGTTACAATTAACTTTGGTCATGTTCTGAATGTGCTCCAATCTCTGAACAACTGATAACTTTAGGATACAGAATTTTTCTGTAAGGACCTAATACAGGCTTCTTAGTTCCTTGCACAACTGGGTTAATGATGAATTAACCAAAGACAATTGAAATCATCTTGTATGATTGGTTCCAATCTCAGTTATCTAGCAGACATATGACAAAAAAGTATGTATGAAAGCAGTACAAATATAAAAGCTCCATGACAGGGGAGAAAAATAAGAAAAAGAAATTAAAACAAGCAAACCAAAAACTGTATTGGTTTTCTCAGTGGTTGTTTACTATTTTGCCTTCTGGCAGGTGAAAAAAGTTATCTTCTTTGAGTTTAAGATGTTCTGGTAAATCTAGCTGTCTTTTTGCTTCTTCAATGTCTTCCTGAATTGCGGAAATGAGTGCCTCTGAAACGGTAAGAACAGGGATATTTAGAAGTTGGTTTGACTTTTGAACACAGTATCAAGTGAAAACAAGGGATGCCACAAAATATCAAACAGCAATCACAGAAGTAGAATATAACTATGAGGTCCGAAAGGTAGAATTATTAGGTTTTAGAATGCCTTTTTCTTTTATTTTTTAAACACGACAGAGTTGCATTTTCACGCATTACAAGAATTACTCTCTTCTTTTTCCAAAATACTTCAGCAATTCTGTTTCAATACTAACAACCACATTTAAAAAAGAAATTAACACACTTGACTGATCCTTTTACAAGTCCTTGATTTAAGAACTACTCCACAGCCAAGTGACGGAAAAACAGTTTTCTCGCGTGATACACTGGAAGACATGGGGAGTTTTTTAGGGAATGAAAACATTTTACTGAAATTTCAAAGGTTAACAGATAAAATATCTCATAACCAAAGGAGAGACAGGCAAGACACAGAATTTTCATGAAAAAGGCATAAAAGATCAGTTTGAGGGAGATCTCCAATACTGACCTAAGGAGTCAAAGTTTCTTTCCGGTCGAATATACCCAACTATGACTATACTAAGAATTTCTCCATAAAAGTCCTCCTTGAAGTTGTGGATAATGTGTGTTTCCTAAAGGAAGAGAAATAAGTGAGCATTTATTACGAACTTCAGAGTTTACTTCGCTCTCTGTAAGCATGTAGATCTAAGATCCATACTTTAAATTTTCCTCAACAGGTAACAATAAAAGGGACATTTAGTTTAGCACATACAATGCATGATTAAAACACTAAAGCTTTAGTGTTTTGAAGGAGCATTGCATTTTGCATGGAATTAAAAAAAACCAAAACACTCAAAGAGTATTCTGATAACCTAAAGAAAAAAACAAAACAAACAAACAAACCCCACAAAACCAAACAAAAACACAAAAAACCAACGACAAAAAACAAACACCAAAAACAATACACACACGCACAAAAAAACCCAAAACCAACCAAACAAAACCAAACAAACAAAAACACAAAACAAAACAAAAAACAAACAACAACAAAAAAAACCAAAACAAAAAACCAAAACCAAAACCCAAGACACAATACTCAGGAGAAATGTTTCACTGCTTCTCAGAGGTAAGATTTCCAAGGCAGGAAATCAGAAACAAAGCTTAATGTTTCATAGTTGATGCATCCAAGTAACTATGAAGATTCTGACTGATGTAGTTGGCTTAAAGCAGAGCTTTTTCAACTAGCTCACATGGGAACTGAATAACAAAATTCAAGAGCAGGTGCAGGCTGAGACACAGCTCCACCTTACACTCAAAAACATTTTGCGCATGTCCCTCCTCAAATCAGGCTAACACACAGCATACACGAGCAAAGCTATCATATGGGGAAGCTTTTAACTACTTGCTCAGAAAAGTTATCTGCAAATGTTTTTTTTAAAGTACACATTTGCCCAAGAAAACATTTAGAACCAGAGACTAACACTCAAACAGAATTGTTTTAAGTTAATAAAATGGAGCTCTGCAAGACTCAGGAAAAACACCAGCACCAGACAGTAAGAAAACCACAGCTGTCCCAGCTTGGAATTTTAACTTCTTCATCCTGGTTCTTACATACCTTCAAAATTCTATTCTGTATATCAAGCCACAGCACCTCATGTGTGGATTCCATAATTTAAGATCATTACATATAAAAAAATTATTACAAATTAAGATGCTCCAGCATCTCTTATTTGAACTGCAGACACAGCAGAGAGGAACAGATTATTAATATGTTGTAGTCCATACTAGGACTCATAAGCAGTAAATTCAACACATTTACGAACTTATGCTTCACTTGCTACCAGCAACTCAAGAAACCATCATTTCAAGTACTGGTATATTTTTACTTTAGAAGTAGTTAAGAAATGGTGGAACAGAAAGAAGAAAATAAACTTTATTCACCTCCATCTATATACTCTCTGGATACAGAGAGTACATTCTTTTCAGAACATAAACATGATATAGATACCAAATGCAATTCTAAGACCAAACTCCTTGATCTCATTCATGAATCAAATTCTGCTAATCATACTGAAATTCAACACCTGGCCCATGTATTGTAATAAAAAACTCACACAAAGCAAAATTCTTACCACTGATTTCTTAGTATTCTTATAGAAAGGGTTCCATCCTATGCTCAAAACCATTTTATGCACATTTCCACTTCCAACACAGGCCCATCCAAAGTATATACCAGTAGAGATATCAGATGGAAAGCTTTCAACTACTTGCTCAGAAAAGTTAGCTGCAAAAATTTTAGAAAGGATAAAGTGTGAGTGACTGTGTAAGTCAAGACAGGATCTTCAAATACTTAAAAGCCAAATTGTGCCTACATATCATTTACAAACGTAACACCACTGGATGAGAATAATGCAACATGCCATTTGGCAAAGTATAAAACAGCTCCATAAAACTCAGTCCCTGTGGCAGTACCAGAGTTATTAGATCTCTTTACACATACTGTATTTTATAGTTCACTTTCTCTTCTGCAATAATAATTAGTAAACATGTCATATATCCTGTCAGGATGCATTTAATTCTTGCACAAATTATCAATTATCATAGTTTTAATACAGTGAAAAGTAAAGGAAAAAAATAGCATCCTAGAACTATTTAGCTGTTACTATAAAATACACAGAAATAAATGCCACTAGTCAATTTTGTACAAGTTGCCTTTTGGAGGTATCTGTGGATCTGATTTTTTTTTTTTTAAACTACATGTTTATACTAAAATAAAATTCCCTTCTGAATGAATTTAGCAGATTTTGTCAGAAATCCGGCATGGCGAGAGTAGTCTCATAAAGTTCCACATCTGTTAGAATTAGCGCAACACGAATGCTGACTTCAGAGGCTGTTTAAGGCCAATCAAAATTCTCATGCACTACTCACCTGTCTGCATTTAGACAACTGAGAGATGAGTAATAGGAAAATACGTTCGCTGTAGGCCAAGCCCACCTGCTCTGTTTTAACCTCTGCTTTATTTCCCTCGAACCTTCTTCCTTACAGCGATTCTCAAAGCCCTTCCTTGTTCTAATCTGAGGGTCATAAGAACGTGTATTTTTCCAGGCTGCCAATGCACCCCGCCTGGAATCTCTTTTCTACATCCTGAACACCATCATGACGATCACAAAACAAAGGAACAACACCGAAGCCTTGGAGAAATCTCTTAACAAGTTGGAGGGCGGAAAATAACGCAGAGGAGAGTGCAAGACTCTAAGCAATGCACGAGGAAAAGGAAGACTCAGGGGAACGCTGACACGGAACCAGGCAGGACTGCTTTCGGAGAGCCAAGTCACGACCACGGCGCAGCGGCGCGGGGCAGCCGGGCTCTGCCGAGTTCCGTGCCGACGCTCCCGCTCCCTGCTCGTCAGCACCACGGTGCGACTGTGCTCGGGGGGCCCGACCGGGCCCTCCTGCAGCAGCCCCGACCCGGGCTCCCTCCGGCAGAAGCGCTCCTAGCAGCCGGCGCGGATCCTCGGCCCCACCGTCAGGGCCTGCCCGGCGGACGCCCCGCCGATGCCCTTCCCGGGAGGTGCCGCCCCGCTCACCGGTGGGGATGCCGAGCTCCTTGGAGCCCCTGCCGAAGCCCTTCACCACCTCCCCGCGGCAGAAGTACGGCAGGTGCTTCATGGCGCAGGGCAGACCCGCCTCCAGCCCGGTCCGGCGCCGCGGCTACGCTCGGCCCGGGGCGCTACCAACGGCACGGCAGGGGAGGAGCGGGACGGGGCGCTCCGCCTCGCCCGACACACGCCTCTGCGGCGGCGCCCGCCCACCCCCCAAAGTGAGCTTGCCCGCCTCGCATGCCCAGTGCGGCGTATCCCGCTCCGGGCGCGCTCCCGTGGATTGGCGGGAGCGGCGGTCACTCGTCACGGGTACCGCGGTGCCCTGTGCTCCTGCCTGCGGACCCCGCCACACACCCCTTCCCTCATGGTGCTGCCCGTCACATCCCGGTCCTCGTGGGCCTCGGCACATCCCCTGCTCCCATGGGTCCCGTCACACCGCCCCCGCCTCCCACCGTGTGCTCCCACACATCCTGCTTCCGGTGAGCCCTATCACGTCCCGCTCGCGGTGGGCCCGTCACATGCCGCTCCCGGTGGGCCCCGACACATTCCTTGCTCCTGGTGGCCCCCGACACATCCTCCTGGCGGGCCCGCCCGGCAGCCTCGTGCGATGGAAACTGAGCGGTGACTGACAGCGGTGACTGTTCCGCGCCAGCTGCTACATCCTGACACTCTCACCTGAAACGCTGCACCTGGTACCCGGTGCCCACGCGAGGAGATAAGGATGCCCTGGTAACCGTGGGTTGACCTTCTCTGAACGAAAAGGCCCAGTGCTTCGGTGCACAGCAGTCACTAGTGAAACTAGAACGGATCTTTTTGTTACATGGTAGCAACGAAGTGTAAGAGAAAAAAACAAACAAACAAACACAACCCCCCCCCCCAAAACAACTGAAACCAAACCAAAAGCATTTCTACCTCTGATTTACGATCACGCTCACATGCCTTTTCTGTCCTTAATCCCGGTAGTGCAGGGATCTCCTTTGGGAGTAAAACAGCAAGACAGAATTGCTCACCCTGTGTTCACATAACTTCAAGGAAAATGAAGGGTAACCAAGTCCCTTCCTTCACTTCGTGTCCCCAGTTGCTCTTTATGTTGATAAAGCTCTTTAGTTTATTTAGGTGATTAACTATCTCTTTTCTATGGCCCTGATCTGGCTCAAATAAATTTGAGTTTGCATAAGTTCAGAATAGCATTATTAAGAGTGAAAAATGTCCATAATCTTTGTAAAGTACAGAGCAACCAGCCTGCCAACAGGCAGTCTATTTGTACTAATGATACATAGGCCATTTCAGTTCTAGGGTCTCATTCAGCACTGCTATGCTGCACATAAATATATTTGTGTTTAAATGTGGAACTATACCTAGAAACACCATCAAAATCCTTGAAATGAATTTGCATTCTTTTTCCCCTTCTAGAACGCAGTTGCTAATTTCACCAGTTTGATACAGGTTACAAAAATATTCCAGGACCTACTTGTAATTTGGTTAGCTTTTTTAGTGAGGAAAAGCAGTACTAAGACCTATGACTTGTGCTTGTATGTATTTGCATTCCAAATAAATAAATATTAAAAAATGGGAACTGTCCTGAGAAACTAACTTAATTGTCATACTATAAAGCACTGACCATTACCTTTTCATGGAAACTGTGGACATAAGGTATTTTATACAAGAAGGCCAAAA
>VXAU01005837.1:1728-76949 GCA_013399695.1 Formicarius rufipectus | reverse complement strand
AAAGAAAAAAAAAAAGTGATTTTGCCTCAAACTTAGCCTCTTCTGTTTCTTTTATCTCACTTCCCGACCATCCTTCTGACTTAGACAATCGTCATATATGTAGTTGTAATTGAGCAACAAAGTGGTGGTAATATACATATAAGAAGGAAAAGTGGAAGAGAAAGATATCCTAAGTATGCTACTACCAGATCTATTCTGTTCTGCTGTCTCTGAGCATGTAGAGAATAATGTAACAGCAAGTGTTTTAAATAATATTTTGTAATGGAAGTCTCTTAGATATTAAATCCAAATCTCAAAGTTGTTGCCTAGTTGCTCAAGTAATGACAGACTATTAACATTTGATAATGTGACCCTATGGCCAGTGGAAACAGTTTATTTCAGCTGAATATCAAGAAACAAAAGCAAAACCACATTATTTTCCAGAACGTGTTTCTTCCTCATAGTAATGAATTATGAAGCAGGTTCATATTCAAGGACATACATACTTGGTCTTTCCCCGACTTCTCACGCCTCTTTTTTTTTTCTTTTTTTCCCTAATGAAACCATATTTTCAAAAGAAACGCTGATGTTCTTGAGACATCCACAAGATGGCACGTAGTGACTTCTTCTGTAGCGTCTGTAGGATTGGGCAAAAGTTTTACAGTCTCAATCACTGATAAGACCTTGAGAAGTACTAAGTCAAGGAAGTATTTAAAAACTACATGGTTAAGTAATTTCACAGAAGTCTAACTAATGACTTCTACCTCATTGTGTCAAATAGTTGAAATATTAGTGATTTTTATCTGTCCTCGTGATGGGTAGCTGTGATCTAGCTTAAACATCAGCCTTCCTTGATACTGTGTCTTTTTTTTGTTTTTGCTATCATTTATACCTAATTCATAGTGGGGAGATCTCGAACAAGTAGAATTTAGTTAACTAAAATTTAGAGTAGTTAATTCTACTAAAATTTAGCAGAGTTAGTAGACATGTTTCCTCCAAAAGTCATCAAATTTTAGCGACGAACATGTCTGCTAGGCCTTGTCAGTCAACAGAGCAGTTTGATAGTTCTTACCTGCAGTGAGAAAAAAGCTATTTCAGGCAGCTAGGAAGGAACTTCTGTTTTCTACTTATACTACTTTACCTGCAGTTATTGTTGTTAGTGAACAGCATTTATATTTTTTCTAGGATATATACAGCCATAGAAACAAGAATAAAGAAAACAGAGCAAATATTATGTGTAGGGCCATGTCAGCTTACCTGGTTGAATATAAGCTTTGTGTGCTCATCATACTAACCAACATTTAATGCACAGCAGAATATACTCTCCCTGTTGTTTTGCAGTAAAACATGAGACTTTTATCACATCACAACTCCTGCTGCTGTGCTGCAAAAGCCTGCATTCCTATGCAGGACTTAAAGTGCGAGCAGGAATAACCTGTTTCCTCCATGTGATGTGGATAAACAGCAAAACCTTATCTGCTGGGTAATGGGATATTCTAGGGCTGTCCTTGCCAGACTGGAAATTCTGGTTACACCAGGCTCGGTGAAATGTTCAGGAGCTGACTCAGAGAAAAGAATGCCATGTAGTAAAACTACTAGCATTTTATCCAGCTTCTTGGAAGTTTCCATTCCCAGCATGACAAAATTCTCATTGATTCAGGAGTTCAATTTAAGGACACTGGCACTCCTTACTGTTAGTGTGCTGAAACCAGGTGATGAAATCAAAGATGTGTACAAAATGCTGTTGTAAGAATTCCTAACAAATACCAGCTTTGAAAGTAATTTTTCTGGAATAACCACAGAAGTGATTTTTTTTTCCTTTTTTCCTTCTTCTTTCTTTTTTTCATTGCTTTGTTTTGTTTTTGTTTTTATTTTTAACAGTCTGCAGTTTTGTCCTATTTTAAATAGATCACCTCCTCTGAGGAGAAATACTTGCACATTAATATGATGCCCACCGAGACTGCATTAGATTACAGTGAAGCAATAGGTACTATCAGTGTCTGTATAATAAGGCATAGCTGATATTATCTACTAAACATCTGGTAATTACAGAAAATTCTAGCAACTACCATTTGTACGTGACTAAACTATGTGTGAGAGACAAAACTTGTTTGATTACTTACTGGTTCACTTCAGATATTGCAGAAATATGACACAGAGGCATAAATCTTCCTGTTTTTTGGAAGTTTATATCCATATTTTTATAAAAAATTCCATCAACTTTTGAATAACTGTTTCTCTCTCTGGTACCTTTCATCCACAGCAAAGCCTCTACTAACTTCTTGAAAATGCACAGCACTGCTTTCAGCTAGCTTCCCCTTTTCACTACCTTTTGTGGTTGCTGCTTAAAATTCTCTAAATTTTAATACTACTGAAGAAACAAAGATTTGCTCTTTTTTTTTTTTTTTCTTACAGAAATAATTTAAAGGCATTTTAAATCCCTCCCTATTTGTCCATTTTCCAAAAATAGTCTAATAGATGTCTTAGATTAGCTAACTGTGATCTGTGTTCTGATTAAGCTGAATCATGGTGACGGTCATCTGAATGCCACAGCTGATCCAGATCAAAATGTGTGTAACCAGTCAATCCCATATTATAAAAGCAATTAAAACTTTGATTTGGATTTCTAATCTGCTACAAAAGAAAGGATACAACATATCCTGACTAATGGTTTGGCACAATCTTCAGGAGAATCCTACCATCAGAGGCTTTGGTAACACAAGAAAAGTAATACACAGCAAGGCATCTCAGGAAATTCACTACCTTGAAGATAAGTAAATGAGATTCTCATATTTGAGAGTCTCTGTTCCAAAATACATTGCATTTCTCAACAATCAACACAGATTGCTACCAGGAATCCCACAATGAAATGTAGAAGAACAAGATTGGGGATCTCAGTGACGTTGGTTAGGAGATGTTTACTGTGTTATCATGAGCCATGCAATGCCTTACAGGTGAATAGATTTTAGACAACTTGCAGGTCAGCATCAAGCTATTTCTGAACAGTATTCCTGCAGAAATGGTGTGTAAGCTGTCACAATATGTTACCAAATGTAGTTAGCTGAGATCTATTAAAAAAGTTTTATTTTTCAGTTCATTAAATTGAAGACATATCAGAAATAGCTTCATTTCAGATTTTGGTGGATCTGTATACTTTCTGTTTCTGATTAGCTGGAAAGCAAACGAAATATTTTCTAACCTAGAACTTAATACTGCTTGGCTCTTAATTTCACTCTTCATGGGGAAGGATAGAAGACAATCCTTGTAATCCTGTAAGCACTAAGTGCCAGACTCATAAGTGCTGTGAACAGAAGGGCTACTCTGCATCAGTCTCCCAAAAATTGCCTCACTATGGACAAACTGCAGTCACTTGCTCTTGCCAGTAAGTCTGGCTGGGTGCTGCCCTACCCATTTGCTTAGTCAAACCAAAGCTATGAATACAAAATACATGTGCAAAGAAGAATACCAGAAGTAATATAAGGCTTTCTCTGAATAATGCATCTGGTATGTTTGTTGCAGTATTAATTACATCATGGAAGCACTGTGTACTGCTTCTTCAATTCTCCCAGTTCAGCTGCATCCATCAGACATGAAAACACTTGGTTTTCTTATTGAGAACTATAATTAAAAATTACTCCTCCCCACTCCTTCCCCCCCCAAAAAAAAACTAACAAAAAAGTCCCCCACCAAACCAAATAAAACCAAACACAAACACAAACCTCAGGATTGTTTTAGGGCATCTACTATTCCACTTACTTTCTCAAGGGTATCCTGAGCAGCAGAAGTTCAAAACAGCTCATCTAACTTAGTACTAGATTCATGTGGAGATATTCTAACCACTTTTCCCACATTGTTAGCAGCCTGACCTCCTGCACTTGGATTGTACATTTTGCCCCACACTATTTACCTTAGCAAAGAAATAGTAGTGGGAACACGTAATTTATGCTACCGAACAGGTTGAGCAGAAGATTCAGTAAAGCCTGCCTTACCTTATAGAACTAATTATCTCCCAAACTCAAGGTTTTTCATAGCTATCATCACTGTAGTATCAGACACGTTTAATAAAAAGGTTCATATACCCCTTTGTTGCCTAAAAAAATAAACAAGAGATTCATGAATGTTGTCAACCCTGTACTTCCACTTGTATTTGGCAATCAGAGTGTACTAACATGGAAAAAATACTTTGAGCTATTGCAAAATATTTACTTTTAAACAAAAAAGAGCATAATATTTGGGGGTGCTTTGAATGATCTTCCACTTCCTTCTTTGACAACAGAGAAGAAATAGACTATTTAGTTTTCAGACTGATATTTTCTCACATCAGAAAAGTGACTTCAACTATAATTAACTGTCTCTATAGATAAGTAGGAAGGTGGTACAAACACATTCAAACTTTTGTCTAATGTAGCCAATATATAAAAGCCTGAACAAACTAAGATTTTCTTCTTTTAAGGAGAAATCCACCCATGGAAAAGAATCTGTGCAAACAACTGTTTTGAACTACATGCTTGTTTTTATGACAAATACTTAATAATTTTTTACTGCCTGTAGACTAGAATACAGGTTTCTGAACCCACTGCCTTTTGGAAGAACTTAGAATCATAAAAGGATCTGGGTTGAGAGGGACCTTAAAGATCCTCCAGTTTCAACACCCCCATCATGAGTAGAGACACCTTCCACTAGATCAGGTTGCTCAGATCCCCATCCAACCTCACACTAAGCACTTCCACAGATCGAGCATCCACAACTTCTCTGGGCAACTTGTTCCAGCACCTTACCAGCCTCACAGTAAAGAATTTCTTCCTTATATCTAATCTATATTAATGATTTAAAGCTATTACTCCATTCTATCACTACATGCCCATATTAAAAGTCACTCTCCCCTGTTTTTATAAGACCCCTTTAGGAAATGGAAAGCTGCTGTAAGGTCTCCCCAGCGCCTTGTCTTGTCCCATCTGATCACCACCAACTCTCTCAGCTTCTTATTCATGGGACAGGTTCTGAAGGCCTTCGATCATCTTAGTGGTCCTCCCCTGGATTTGATCCAACAAGTCCATGTCCTTATGTTGGGGACCCCAGAACTAGACACACACTTCAGGTGGAGTCTCACCACAGCAGAGCAGAGGAGCAGAATCACCTCCCTTGATCTGCTGACCATGCTGGTTTTTATGTAGCCCAGGATACAGTTGGAATTTCTCATCGGTCAACACAACCCAAGTCCTTCTCCTCAGGGCTGCTCTCAATCCATTCTCTTTCCAGTCTGTGCTTAGACTTACTCTGATGTAGATGCAGCACCTTGCATATGACCTTGTTGAACTTCATTACGTTTGCACAGGCCCACCTCTCAAGCCTGTTCCTCTGAATGGTATTCCTTCCCTCCAGTGTGTTGACCACACCTCACAGCTTGGTGGTGTCAGGAAACTTGCTGACTTAATAGCAAATGATGTAGAAGTTGGGTATATTTTGAAAAATCTTTGAGAAGAGGTTGTGAAATAACACATAGCATCAGCAAATACAGTTCTGCTTTTTCTGGTTGTCTAAGTTTAGAGAACTTAGAAAAATTTATAACTAAAACAGAGAGACAAGTCTCCTTTAATTTCAAAACAAAATTTAATTAAGGTATGATAAATGGAAGGATAACAGTTCCTAGCTATGATATATATATGTATATTCAAGAGACAACAGAACAACCAAGGCAGAATGAATAAAAACTCCTGGATCAAAACCCCCCACAAACACACACACAGTCTGTCCCCGGTATTTACGGGCAGCAAGCGAGGAGATGAGTGACCGATGCTGGGATGCCCCCGGGTGGGGGGGGTTGGTGGATGGGAAGAAAGGCTCCGGTGTGTCCCTCCGAAAGGCTCGGGTCTGCTGGTCTCGGGCTGGAGCTTCCAATGTAAGAAAAAGTTCTCCCACGTCTAGGATGGCCGCCTCCGGCTCCCTCACAGAAGGCCTGATGTAAGGGGCCCCCCGGCTAGCGATGTCGTCTCTCTCTCTCTCTCTCTCTCTCGGGCAAAAGTCAACAAACAGTCCCAAAAAATCAAAGCTTTGTAATCCAGGTATGGGAAAGGGAAACAGCAGGAAAAGCAAGAAAGAAACCCAAGACTCCGGGGTTTCTCCCTCCGCCGTCTCTCGCTGCAGACTCCTGCCGCCCACTCTCCAAAAACCCGTGTGCCCCTCTCCCCCACCCTTAAGCACCGTACTCTTGGTTCTTTTGTTAGAGACAAATGGCCTGGGCTAAGACAATTCACTCCTCATTGTGAGGGTGGGGAAAGAAAAATTCCTTTAGAACCTGAACCTATAACACTGGTCTTCTGGTTCATCACACTGCCCTATTCCTGACAGGTCACTCTCCACATTACTCCCCAGTAGGCAACTCATCCTCTAAAATGTCAAATTTAGAAACAAAGAAACAAATAAGCAAGCTCTGTGAGGCTTGATGCCATGATCCTTTCCCTGGAGAGTCTGTTCCAGCACTCAGCCATCCTCTGGGCAAAGAACCTTTTCCTAATACCTAACCTAAACCACCCTCACAGAGCCTCATGCTGTTCTCTAGGGTCCTGTCACAGTTCACTAGAAAAAGAACAGTGCCTACTACTCTGCTTTTCCTTGTAAGCTTTAGACTGTAGTGAGATTTCCCCTCACTCCTCTTCTCCAGGATGAACAGACCAAGTGCTCTCAGCAGCTCCTCTTATCATTTCTCCTCAGAGCCCTTCACCACCATTGTAGCCCCTAAGAACTTAATGTCTTTCTTATACTGCAGTGCCCAAAACTGCTCACACCATTCCAGGTGAGGCCACCCCAGTGCAGAGCAGAGTGGGACAATCCCCTCCCTCACCCAGCTGGTGATGCTGTGCCTGATGCCCCCCAGGACACGGTTGGCCCTCCTGGCTGCCAGGGCAGTGCTGACTCAGATTCAATTTGCTGTCAACCAGGACCCCCAGGACTCTTTCTGTGGGTCTACTCTGCAGCCTCTCAATCCACGTTTACTATAACCCTTTGTGCCCAGTCCATTAGCCAGTTTCTGACATGTGATTATCCAGCTCTATGCTGGACATTTTGTCTGGAAGGTACTGTGAGAGATGTTATAGAAAACTTTACTGAAATCCAAAAAGATTGTATCTGCTGACTTAAGGCTGCTTAAATATCAAGCGAATTCTGATTTCAGACACCTCAGTTTAACTAGTCAGTATATATTTTTTTAAATCAATTGAACTATATTGGTTTAAATAAAAATAAATTACAGGACAGTCTTCCTCTATACTTAACTTCTTCCCAGTATAATGAAACTCCATCCATTTCGCCTATGTGGATTAGTTGTCCATGTATGTGTTTGCCAGGAATATGGATTATATTAAGTTCTAAACTGGTAAAAAGAACTAAGTTATTTTTATTCAAAAATTCCAAAGTTAGGGCAATTATTTCCAGATCAAACAATTTTAAGAGTAAATAGAATGTCAAATAAATAGATTAACTTAAGATATTTGAGCCAGGAAACCTTCATGCTGCACAACAGTCCTTTCGAGGATGCAGTTCAAACTTTCACATGTAGGTCTTAAAGGAAAAATGATTTCTTCAGGGTGGCAACAATCTGACTTCCTAGCAGAGTTACATAGATGATTTTTAGGTATGTGCCAGCAAACAAAGAATATTTGGTTATAATATTTTTTACTACCAAACTTTTTCACATTATAGTGCAAACTCCTGAATTTTGCTTGCAAATCAGGTTTGTTTGTTTATTTTACAGACCCCTTTTATACACAGAGTTGTTTCACAGTTTCAAGAGGTTGCTAGCAGCATAAGATCCCTCTGGACTTCTTACAAGGAAAAGGGTGTGCTATTTTTCAAAAGTTTTATTCTTCCATTCTTTTGAGGACTGAAAAACATTTACAGTAACAGAGCTGCTATTGTGGACCTAGTATTGATAACAAGAAATTAAATCCTTTTGTTCTCACAAGCTTCCTACCTGTAACTCATCATCAAGAGATAAATACTTCTTGCTCTTTGCATTGTTTCTTTTCTAAAAAAATCTGCCACAAAACACCACCACATATGAACACTATAAGACAAGACTTAGAAACAGAAAGACCAATGGAAAAAAAAAATCAAAGAGATCCAGCAGGAATTTTGTCCCTTCCTGAGGGACAGTGGGAGCTGCTGGGGAAAAAAAAAAAACAAACCAAAAACCAAAAAAAAAACCCACAAAAAAAAACAAACTCGGGAGAAGCATGCTTTTTCTTCATACTGGCATGTATAGAGTTGTGCTTTGGATTTTCTTGGAAAGAATATTGATAACTCAGGGATGTTTTCATTACTGCTGAGCAGCACTTACACTTTGTCAAGGCCTTTTCTGCTCCTCTCCCCACCAGCGATAGGACTAGGGGTCCACAATGAGTTAGAAGGGGACACAGCTGAGACAGATGATCACAGCTGACCCAAGGTATATCCCAGATCATATGGCATCATACTCAGCATATAAAGCTGAGGAAAGGAGAACAAATGTTTGCAGTGATGGTCTTTATCTTCCCAAGTCACCATTAGGAATGATGGGGTTCTGCTTTTCTGGGGATGGCTGAACCCTGTCTGCCCATGGGAAGGACAAACAAATTCCTGGGTTTACTTTGCTTGTGTGCACAGTTTTTGCTTTACCTATTAAACTGTCCTTATCTCAACCCATGAGTTTTCTCACTTTTACCCTTCTGATACTCTCCCCATCCTGCTGTGAGGGACTAAGCAAGGGGCTGGATGAGGGTTGCCTCCTGGCTAGGGTTAAATCATTATAAGAAGCAGCTTGTTTTATCCTGGATATTTGAGATTAATTTATTAATTGATACATAAATGAAACTACATGTTTATCAGACTGTACTAAGGAAACATGCTAAGTATTCTTCACCTAGAAAGTATGAAACCGTTAAAAGGTATGAGGTATGAAGAAGAAATTCAAGAAGTTCTTACAAGACACCTCAATTTTATAGACAGTCTTAAAATCACAGGGAGCCTCTTGTTCAGCATCTATCTGTGACAGACATGAGATACCCAAACCTGAATGAAATGTTTATATAAGACTCAGATTTAAACTTAAGGGTAAAAAAAAAGAGTGAACTGCAGAATGTGTATTGCCTAGTCTGTAATTAGGACCCCACACGTACCCTTCAGGGCAGAACAATAATGGACTACATCACCAAACCACAAAATCTGGGAAGCATAAAGAAACAGGGCAGATTTGGAAACTTAAATCTGCAAAATCAACTGAACAAGTTTCAAGAGGGCACAGTGAAATACTGTCTAAAGGCACAATAAAATACACAACACAGCAATATCCATCCTTTTGATAAAATCACTTCATTTCCAAGAATTTACACCATCTGCAAAAGCCTGTGGACAAGCATGAAATTCCTAAAAAAAATGAAAGTACACTCTTGCACTACAGTATATCAGTACTGACTCTAGGAACTATTCAACAAGCAGTTATATGTAGCTATATGAATAAGCCCTTTGTGATTTATGGTAATGTGAAGTTTATATGATTGTGTGATGAGCTTACAGTAAAGTCAAAAGGCAACAATGAATCATATACCAGGTGTGCTGGTTTAGAGTTAAACCGGCAGGAGAAATCAATCCAACTCAGAATGGGATTGCAAGTTAGAATAACAATTCAATAAAAGATCACAAAATACACTGATACTGAAGGAAAAAATTTGTTTGTGCCACAAAAAACCAGATGTACAGCCCAGCACAGCAGGGCACAAGCAGAATGGAGCTCACCAACCCCTGTGCTGAGCACCACGTGGCCCCCCCTGAGTTCAAAGTAAAAAGAAAATAAGAAACCTGCTGGTGAAAATGATGGCTGCAGTCTGGTGGCAGTCTCAGTCTGGTCGAGGCTCTGGTTCTCCTCTGGATCTGAAGAGAGCCTCCAGTCCCAAAACCCCAAGCTTATATTTACTTGGGCTCTGATGGGAATGCCCAGTCCCTCCCCCAGGGTGGAGACTTTCACAATGGGTGATTTACTCTGAGAGGTGAACAATAGAATATTTTTGGCATCTCTGATGGCCCATTAGCAGACATGACCCCTCAGGTGGGTGGGAAGACAGGAGAACTTCCTTATCCCACAGAAATTCCCAAACACCCATCTTGTAGCCTGAGGGGCTGGGTGTGCCTTAGGCAGCTGCTGCAAATGGGCCATTGTGAGCAGTTCGTGAGAAAAATGACATAGAGGGTTTAGAATACACACCCACACAGTGACAAACTGATCCTGGCTACTATAACCAGGACACCAAGGAACAATTCCCATTATAGGTTCATGTTACTAAATATCCAAGTCAAAAACAATTTTCTGTTGCAGCAATTATACAGTTGCCACCTAGTCCATGTTATGAATTTTGCAGATGCCACCTCAGCAGGGCTTGGCCCCAGGTTCCTACTTAAAGAAGACTGGTCACTGATCTGCTGAGTAAAAAGTGGTTCATTTATCTGACATACAGAGCAATATGAGCTGTGTGCTTCAAGGAGGGACTCGCATTCCAGACCACACCCCTGAATTATACCTTTACAGACATATTTCCCAGAATATACCACTCATTACTTGATATTCAAGACCAATCATTAATTCTGGTTTGTGATTTCTTTCTTATTGTTTTTCTTTGTTGCTGGGTTGACATTTGGCTCAAGTTACTGCATTCTCTAAGAAACGTGTCCTTGGTTCTTAGCTTCATGCTGCTTGCATCTGCCAATTTCAGGTAGTTTTGTGGTTGCAACATTAGTTTTATCAAAAAGTTTACTTTCAGAGAGTTCTTGCAGCCTAAGGCTTCAAGTACTTTAGCTTCAGGACCTAAGCAAGGCTATTAAACCTAACAATTCTCAACACTAGGAAATATACAGATTATTTCCTTAGGGAATGGAGCACCTAGTCGAGGCAGACACCAAACTCAGCAGAGAAGAAGGAAGAGAGGGTGTTCCAAGAACTCGAGCAGAGATTCCCCTGCAGCACATGGTGCAGCCCATGGTGAGGCATCTGTGCCCCTGCAGCCCATGGAAGTCCATGATAAAGCAGAGATCCACCTACAGCTCCTGGAGGACCCAATATCAGAGATGCCTGAAGGAGCCTATAACCCCATGGAAAGGAGCCCACACTGGAGCAGGTTTGCTGGCACAACTTGTGACCCCATAGGTGACCCATGCTGGAGCAGTCTTTTCCTGAAGGACTACATACTTTGGAAGGGACCCATATTGGAGGAGTTTGTGAAGGACTGCTTACTGTGGGAAGGACAAATATTGGAGAAGTTCATGGAGGACTGTTTCAGATGGCAGCAGCAGAAAAGAGTATGAGCAGTCCCTGAGGAGGAAGGAATGGTAGAAATAACACATGATGAACTGACCACAGTCTGTATTCTCCATCCCTCTGTGCCATTTGTGGAGAGGAAGTAAAGGAAATCAGGAGAGAAGTTGATCCTGGTAAGAAGGGAGGGGTGGGCCTAAAGGTGTTTTTATTTCACATTAAAGTGAGATTGGTAATTTATTTCTTCAAGCTGGGCCTGTTTTGCCTGTGACAGTAATTGCTGAGTGATGTCTCCCCACCCTTACCTTGACCCATAAACTTTTTGTTACAGTTTTTGCTCTTTGTCCAGCTGAGGAAGGGAAGTGGTGGAACAGCTCTGGTGAGCATCTGGCATCTATCCAGGATCAACCCACACCGTGCAACTGTAACAACAGACCACCTTCAACAAAGAGAATAAGAAATGAAACAAACCTCACCGGGAAAGCTGAGCTACGAAACTGTCAACAGACAATCAAAGAAAGGGTTTGAGCAGAGCATTCCAGATACTCATTCTGCAGTCCTTTCAGAAGAAGTCTGCAGTTTGATCACCTTTTAAGAAATTGTGAGACCAAGCTCTGAAATTCTTGAAATGTCTCAAAAGTGTAGAGGAAGGACAAAGGAAACCAACTTAAACATTAGCTCAGAATTCCTGGTATATACATAAACAAATGCCTCTGCACAGATGTATGTATGTATGTGTGTATTTACATTTGTAAACATAATATTGGTATTTATTTATTACTACTTTGGGAGAGGAGGCTTTCTAAGACAATTGATACTTTTCATAAAATAAATTGAAATAATTCAGAAAGTTCAAGTTTCTGTAGTTCTTTAGTGTCTTAGGAGGACCTTGACAGATATTTCTTATGGTTAAAATATTGGCTTTGCCAGGCTGCGCCAGGCTGCACCAGGCTGAGATCTTTCACCACTTTTCCCAAAGGAGCCAACAGGAGTAATTCATTCCGCCAGCAGACATGTTAACGCCAGGCTTGCTTCTTAACTTTTCAGTGCAATCAGCAAGTCACACTTTTTAACTGGATCAGAGAAACAAAAAAATAACCAAAGTGGTACAATTCGGTTTACTTGGCCAAGTCTGTGAGGTGAGGTGGAGGCTGCAGGGGAAAGCCCCTCTCTGCAAGAAGAGGTCAAGGGATGCTTTATGAAAGACATAGCTGGTTCCAGACAGCTCCAAGATGTACCCACTGCTGGCCAAAGCTGAGCCTGTCAGTGATGCTGTGCTAATGTATTTTTAAAAGTGTAACAACTACTGTATGGCACTGTGAGAGAAGAGTAAAAAAAATAAATGGAAGAAATAGCCCTGTAGATACCAATGCCAGTGAAGAAGGAGGGGGAGAAAGTGCTCCAGATCCTGGAACAGAGGTTCCCCTGCAGCCCCTGGATAAGAACATGGAGCAGGTTGTCCCACTGCACCCCATGAATGACCACAGTTGAACAGATATCCACATGCAGCTCATGGAAGATCCCTTTCTGGAGCAGGTGGATGTGTTTTGAAGGAAGATCCCGACAGCGGACAGGCCATGCAGGAGTAGGCTCCTGGCAGGAGGAGCTGCCCAGGGCAGGAAGCCATGCTGGAGAAGTCTGTTCTGGAAAGACAGAACCCTTCTGTGGAAAAGATCCACACTGAAGCAGTTTGTGAAGGACTCTATCCCGTGGAGGGACATGAAAGAAACAGCACCAGGATGAAGGCGTGTCAGAGAGGAGCACTTATGGACTGATCACAAAGCTCATTCCTCATTCCCCTGCAACGCTCCAGAAGGAAGAAGTAGGAGGAGTCAGTAATGAAGGGGGCTGATAAGAAGACAGAGGGGCTAAGGGGAAGGTGGTTTTATTTTTGTCTCTTTCTCTCACTATTCTACTCTATTTTTAATTGACAGTAAATTAATCCTTCCCAAGTGCAGTCTGTTTTGACCATGACAGTCAAATTGGTAAGTAATATCTTCATCTTTATTCCAATCCATAAGCTTTTCCATCTTATTTTCTCACCCTGTTCCATGAAGGGAACAAAGTAAGAGACCTGGGTAGGCAACTGACATGAAGCCAAGGTCAAATCCACCACAACGGTACAATGAGAGGTCCCTATTTTACCCGGTATATGTTTTGCAGTTAATTTTGGCAACTCAAGGCTGCAATCCATTCTATGCTATTTTTGATTCTGTAATTGGTACTAACTGCCAGCCAGTGTCTTGGAAAAAATTATCCCAGGATGTCTTTGTACATATAGTAGTGACACAGTTCATTCGTATCAAACTCATTTTAAACTTACTTGAAAAATTTGTCTCTCAAAAAGTATGACAATACCATGTAAACACAAAGCAGGTGAACTTAAAGAGTATTTCTAGTATGTATTACATATAGTCTAAGGAAGAAAATATGACCCTCTTTCTATTAACTCAAGGCATGAGCAATGCTTGTCCCTACAAATTAATACTCACTCATATCAGAAGACACTTTGTTCCAAAGAGAAGCATGCTACAATGTCCCTCAGATATATTTCTTTATTTTCTTAAATGGGTTGATGTGTCTTCCGTCAGTGTTTTGTGTTAAAGTGTTTGGCAGCTGTGGCCATCTTCTTCGGCCCTTTGCAGCACAGATATTTGCATTTTTGGCACACTCCACCCCCATGCCTGACTAATGCAGAGGCTCAGCTTTCAAGAGTTCATCTGCAAATTGAAGATTACTTTTTTCTACTTATTTTTTTTTTTACTTTTTTTCTGTTACTTTTCTATTCAGGTACAGAGCAAGCAGTATGGGGAATCTAGGGCAAGAACATTACATCTTCTAATATTTACAGCAAAGGGAAATGTTACTAGGGATGTTTACAGAAAAGATAATACAAATTTCTGGATTGTAGCACTCTTTCCTTAAAGAAGGCTAATGTAGTAAGATCATAGTTTCTTTACTGAGAAGCCTTCAAGCTCTAGAAAGATTCAAACCTGAATTAAGGTCCTCTGTCTGACTGAGATTAGATATTAGGATCTTACATATTCCTAGTGCTAGGTCAGAACTATCATGAGAAACAGATATTTAGGTTACACTTAAAGGATACAAAAACTCAGTTAACATTACAAAATGCTAGACCACTGTCTGACTTCAGTTAACACTACAAAATGCTAGAACATTGTCCGACTTTCAGAAAAAAACCCAAACTTTTACTTCCTTAAAACTGGGAAAATTGAGAAAATACAAGAATTAGCAGTAAACAATAGGTTTAAAAAAATATTTGCAGATGAAACTTTTGACATAGCATAAAAAATCTAAGGTATTTAAAAATATTTTTTATTCTTCAGGTTTTCCAAGAAAAAATCTAAAAGCCTGGAGGCAGCTGTCAAATTACAACTGAGATGCTAATATCAACATGGAGAAAGCATACCTGTAAGACAGCTGTCCTCCTAGTGGAAATATATTTAAGCTGTATTCTCCTACACCATAACTGTGTAAGTTTAGCCATGCACAGAAAACTGTTCTTGAAACTTTCTCAGTGTTGTTCATGTGCCTTGTTCTTACTGGATTATTCATTTTGCCACATCTATCAAACACTCCTGTAAAAGCTGATTTCATTCAAACCAATCAAAATTCACAGCAAAATCATTTATGTATTTTAAATTCCCCCATATTTGTGACTTGCTTTTGGTTTACTTTTGTCTATAACTGCCCCAGCTTGTGTTGCAGGTGTGGCTGCAGTGCCATGTTTGTGTCATTCGGTGGCAGAGAGGATAAGGCGAGGTCTTCCCCTGGTGCTCTGACCCATGTGGGCTCCCAGGATTGCTCAACAACCTGACATTATTGCTTTTCTGTTTGTTGGGGTTTTTCCCTTAATATTAATCTGGAGAGGCGGCGGGCGTTGGCCGAGTGGTGTAAGCCCCCACCTGTGGGGCCGGCTCCTCCTCTGAGGACGCCAGTTCGAATCCCAAGGAACTCTCTGTCACCATCCGAGCGTGCTCGGCCGTGGCAAATGAACCTCAGGAGTAAAGAGGGTGGGGCCAGTTCTGCCCACACTGTGCCTCACCTGAAAAATCCATTGTGCAGGCTTATCCCAAAATCTTCGTTCGCAAAGTCCAGCCAACAACAACAACGACTTTTGTCTATATTTTGTCTCTAAGTTCCACTTTGTCCACTGTTTCCATTTCTCTGTCAGAAATTCCAAAATCGTGAATGATGTAACTTTCTTTTGTTTTACAGCTGCCATACAGTCACATCTGTCACTAGTCTGTCACAAAGCAGGAAGGGCAGCTTGTGGACTCTGTCATTTTCATATTCTAGACTCAAGGTTAGAAAAGTGAAAGCCAGGTGCAAACTCTCTTCATCCATTTTCTTTCAGGATGAGTTGACAAAAACTACCCAAGAAAAGAACCGTAAGTGAGACATGGTCCTTGAAATGTTACAAAGCTGCAGGAAACAAATGATGAGTCTTCGTCAGCATGGTCAGCCAAGGATTACAATCTCTGTAATCATGGTAGTCTGTGAAGAAATTCACTTTCTACCTGTGCAAGAATTAGAGAATAACAGACTTCTTAACTTCAGCTATCTGAAATAACTACATTCAGTAATAACTTGAATGCTTTTCTTTTTTTTTTTCTCTCCACAGGAAGTACTTGTTAGAGGTAGTTTCTGTTTCTACACCAACTTACATCAACTCTGGCTATTAACTTTGCATCACACACTTTGCATCTGTAGCTGTGTAAGTAATTAGGGGAGGGGGGACGAAAAACAATGAGAGCAAACATCTGCCCCCAAAGCTTACCCAATTCACTCTCTTAAGAATACTCAGCATTCACCTCTGCTGTTACTACTTGGTCTGCCATTGCAATTCTGCAATGCTTTGCAGGTGGTTTAGGAAGAGAATAACCCTTTACATTTATGCGCTGACTTATTTTTCTAATTTACATGCAAGACTAACAGGATACAGTCACTGCCTGTAATCATAAATCATTACTAATCATAAAACATTGCTCTTCATGGGAAAAACTAATAGGAAATCTTGCCCACTCCCCCCAGATTTCTCTTTCCTGTTGGAAACTTCTGTTACCAGCCTCTGGTGAGTTTACAGACAAAAGGTCTTTTTAGCATGGTGCTCCATGAAGAACCACAAGTTCAGCCCTATAAATAACAGACACACTAGAAAACTCCCTTTCCCCACCCCCTATCTGCCAGGAAAAAGGGAGGACTGCCAAGATAGCAAGTATTTATACACTACTTCTCTACCCAGAAGGTATATATACAATGAAAATATTCTTGACACTATAATGATGAAGATTTGAGGGTTTGCAGTCCATTCCTAAAATAAACTGTCTGATCCAAGTGGTGATGTGTGGAGGCAATTTCCCCTTCTTATAGCAGCATCTCCTAGTGATAGCCTTAAAACCTCATCTTCTCATTTTCTTGCCACTTCCAGCCTCTTGATCCGTGCAGATGTGGGACACTTCAGTAGGAGCTCACAGCTGGGATGAGAAAAGGACAGGAGAGTCCATTATGTGTGCTTCCAGCTGTCAAATCATGCTGGACTCCAGATAATGTTGATGTACAGGAATTTTGGGGGAATTCTGCAAGCACTGTTCAAGCTGCTGCAGGACCCAGTGCTTGTTTTTTTTTTTTAATGAGGTACATGCTTTCTTTGAACTTCCTATTTCCTTGAAATTAATTTTCTGTTTTCTTTCTCAGTATTTTGATAACATAATAAGCTACTTGCCCCTAAGCTTCACCTTCATGTTCCACAGCTCTCCTAATCTCGTGGAGTGTGTTTATTGTCAGACAGATATTTGATGGGGAAAAAGCGAACAAGAAATCAGAATCTTCTTCGATCGCTGTCCTGACACGTTTTGCTCTTCACCGCTGCGAGTTTCCCAGCCAGTCTGGGTCCCTTCCCGCCCCACTTTCTCTTCGGTCTCGCGATTTTGCCCCACTGACCCACTTCAAACCCCCATGTGCGTAGAAGGCGAGCTCCGGGAAGCCTGGGGAGCACCAGCCCCGCCGGGATCCGCTCCCGAACACCGAGCCCTCAGCGCCTTCGCGGTGGCTGCCCCCCTGCCCGCGGTGGCACCCGGCCACCAGCGCGGGTGGGTCCGTGGCGTCTGGGGGGGGCTATGAGGTTGTCTCCTCCTGACGGGGGACCGCGAGAAAACCCTTTGTTGCCTTGAGCCGCAGAGGCATTGTCCCTGTCCTAGGTGGGTTCCAACGTTACCGGGGGAAGCGTTAAGGACAGGGAAATAAAAGGATAAACGAGGGCAAGCTGCCTCGGCGGGAGGCTGGAGAGGGGGAAAGCACAGGGAGAGGCAGGGGCGAGAAATGCCAGCGGCCCTGCGGAGGGCAGGGCGGGCCGGGCCGGGCCGGGCTGGGCTGGCCTAGAGGGTGGCGCTGGGAGAGGCGCGGGGCTGGCCGGGGGCGGTCGGGGGCCGGCAGCACAGGGCAGGGGCTGGAGGCGGGCGCCGGGTCGCAGGCAGGGACGTGCGGCACCGCCGGGCTCTCGGCCTGCCCCGGGGATGCCTCGCAGCTGCCCCGCCCCGAGCGCCGTCCCGAAGGTGGGTGCTGCGGGCGGACTGGGAACGGCGTGGCCCCCAAGTGGGTTGTGGGTCGGGCTGGAACATTTTCCCGGGCGCCCTACCCTGCGGAGTGGAGCTGCGCTACGCCAGGAACTTCGGCGTCGCCGGGCAGGTGCCGCACTGGAGTGCAGAGATGCACAGTTGTTGTGCCTCCTGGTTCCTCTCACCTCTCTTCTCCTCTCCTCTCCTCTCTTCTCCTTTCCGTTCCCCGTCTTTTTTCCCCTTTCCTTACTTCTCTTTCCCCCTCTTCGTCCCCTCTTTCCCTTCTTCCCCTTTCTTTTCTCTCCTTTCCCCCCATTTTCTCGCCATCTCACTTCCCCTTCCCTCTCTCCCCGCTTTCCCCTCCTCTTTCTCCACCTTTATCTCACTCTCCTTTTCTCTTTGCTTCTGTTTTCTTTTCCCTCTCTTCCATCTTCTCCCCCTTTCTCTTTTACCTTCTCCCCCTCCCCCCCCTTCGCTTTTCCCTCTCCACGCCCCTTTTTGTTTGTTTATCGCGTTTCCCCACTTTCTGTCCGCCTGTCTTCCGAATCTCGCTTTGCTTTTTCCCGCGTCAGTGTATGCAGGGGAGCCCAGCGCAAGCTGTAACCCTCGGGGGATGGTGGTTTGGTGTAAAATCTACTAGGAGCATAGGATTCAGGGGCTATCTGATGCTCGAGGTGTTGCAATCTTGTGGTATGGCTTCCCCCGCCCCTCCGCCCCTTAAACTCACTGTAGCCGGAAAAACCCTGAAGACGCCTTTTTTGCTTCCCCCCCACTTCAGCACTGAAAAGCTGTTAAGAAGGTTGTAAATAGTTGTCAGTGGCCCAGGCTGGGTGAGAGAACTGAGAAAGCAGCCTGACAGGAGTCTCAGTTATGCTCTGAAACTTTGCCTCCTTTCAGCGTTGCTCAGAAAAGTAGACTTCTTTGACGGCAAGAGGAGGAGTGGCAGCAGGAGGGAATTGCCTTTTTGGAGTCTGCTTTTTTAAATTTCATTTTTAATGGAATATGAGGTGGGTAACCACAGAGCTGGCAAGAGTGACAGTCAGAAATGGTGGTTAGACAAGAGGGGACAAATACAGCTTTTCTCTCTATTTCAACTTCTGCTTGAAAATCCTTGTGAAATATAATACAGTATTTGTAACTCAAGTTGGAGCTCAGTTACAGTGGTACATTGCTTTTGAAAGTGTGTGTATGTAAAAGAAAATACTTCTTATATTTTCTTTCCTCGGTGACTATCTGCCTATAGTAAATGTCAGTTAGCAGCACGTCTTTCCTATGTAAACTGATTTGTCTGGGGTAATACTTAATTCCTGAAGCCAGAAGAGCCAAAAGTTCCTTAATAAACCTGAATACCTTTGCCAAGTCTGCCTTTTTTCTAACATAAACCAAATGCAGAGGTAAATATACAAGCTAAAAGTTTACAGTCTTTGCTGAGAATATGGTGTTTACTGAACAAACTCCTGCTCTTCAAATTTGTTACCACATTGGAAAGCCCACTGCTAGTCTTATGAAAAGATTTAATTTTTATTCTCTCTGTTTTCTTTTGACTTTCAACATAATTCTGAAGTTCTCTGCTTACTTTGATTCATAAGCTCCTGAAAGTTGAAAACACCGATCAACCTAGAATTCTGTCTTAGGAAAGGTGTAAAAAGGTAGTGCCACAGAAATGTAGCATGCCCAATAGTAGAAGTAATTTGTATTATTGTTTACTTCGTAGCTCCAGGGACACCACTTCTTGCACTGTGAAACATGATTATACACAGTGGTGCTGTTAGAGGAACTTAATAAAACGAACAGAAACCTCATCTGTGATAGGTTATTCCAGAAAAATCACTGATGATCCCTTAGCTCACTGAAGAACTGTAAGTGTAGACATGGCTTTAAAATGCCAGCTTCTAAATAGAGCTAAAGAATATCTCCTCTGAGTATTTTGTATGTTGTGCTTGAAGAGGGATCCAAGTATTCAAAAAATTGAGAGCCTCTTCCTTCTCCCGTGAGATTTAGTTGTGTTTTTATAGATTACCTTTCCTACTAGTGTGTCTCATTCTGAAATACAGCATTGCACCAAGGCAGTGATTACCAAAATTTTGTAGGTGGGTGAGGAATACAGTGACTGCTCTGTTCCTGATGAAATTACAGTTCCCATTTTAGAGTAATGTAAAAAAAACCCAAACAAACAAAACAAAACAGATATGATTTTACTTTGAAGTAGTCAAAATGTGCAAATTACTTTGATGAATACCAGACAATTTTACTGGGTGTTAAATTGGCTGACATTACAAACTTCATGACTTTTTGTTTTGAGATTTCTGTGTACTTTCAGTGTTAGTTACCTTGAGGTAAAACATATCTTTTTGATCCTGCTAAGAGTTACAGACTTCTTGAGGTAGGAACTGGTCACTGAATGACTTTGCCATAACATCTTCACTCTCCTTAGCTGAAATTTCTTACGTTTAGGTCTGTCTGCAGGGCCTCTAAGGGTGAACAGGAATGCAAATAGTAATCAGGCTTTGAACTGTTCTGCAGAAGATTTATTTGGTACAGTAGTAGAAGAGGGTACCAGAAGGGTTAGTAACTTTTTTCAGTTTATGGTTGACACAGTGTGTGTTCATGTGGGTTTTACTCATTTTTTTGAAACACAACTGTTTTAGTGTGTCAGGTTCCTAGCATTTGAACATAAGCTTTCAGAATAACCTGAGAGTTTGAATTAATTTTCATCCATTTTTTTTCCTCTGAAAAAACAACTACCTACTTTTATCTACTCTCACTGTTTAATCTCCATGTAGTGGTGAAGGCAGCAGTATTAGTCATTTATGGAATTCTGTTGTAAAGGAACTAGAAATGTGTCGCATTTTTTCTTTTTATTACTTTCCTAGGCAGCTCTGAAGGAAAAGCCCAGTTCCTGCAGAGTGTTGTCAGTTGTGTATCCACATGAAACCCTACTGCTGTTTCTGCATGATTGCAAAGTTGAGTCCTGTGAAGTCTAATGGTAAGCCAGCTACTCAGCTTATGACCAGCTCTCATTTTCACTAAGACTGAAAACTATCTAACAGAACAAACATGAGTTCTTTGATCCAGTTACAGGCTTATCTACTTTCAAGATTGTGCTGCTTGATATCGTGGAGATGCTTAGTAAATGCGACTGCTCTGCGTCTGGCAGATCTCTGCTGATAACCCTGTGTCTGTGCAGTCTGACTCCGTGCTTAGGCATGTTTCTGTTTATGCAGAGTGCTTACAGCTTTAAAAGTCATTTCCTCATCAGAAGGAATGTTTTACATAGCTAAATCTGAATGGAAGCAGGTTAATTGTAATAACTGTAGTTATGTGTGTGCTTGGAACTACCCTGGATATGCCTTGGTAAAATTCAAGGGCTTTCCAGCAAACCCACCCTCAGTGGAGGGCCTTATGCTGTAGTGTTTAGGAAAAGGTGTGTATCTCAGGTGGAATTTGTGAATGGGGAAAGAGAACAGCAAGGATCTGGTTAACATCACTTACTGTTGTTAGAGGTAGTTGAATTTTCCTTATATCTTGCCTTCCTTCAAGGGAAGAACAGAGAAAAATAGGTAATTTCTGACTTTCACTCCCCACCTATCTAAACAATTACTTGTTTCCTGGCTCATCCCAACTACCACTTTAGAGGTGGGTGTACTCAGTACCGCATTTTTCAGTTGGCTTTTCTTCAATATATTTCTGTAAAAATAAAAGTCTCATGTTGTCATGCATAGATGTACGATGTTAGTGCAACTGCAAGGAAGTTTTCAAGTACCTGTTGTAAAGCTTTGACTAAAAGCTAATATATCTGTGGACATAACATACAGGCCTCTATTTATGTTGATGGGTCCTCTCCATATTAGCTGTATGTCAAAAGTCACCAAAGCAACTACAACACAGCAAATGTCTGCTTCCTCTATTGTTTGTTAGAGGCAGGAGAATAAGAATAAAGGAAACTAATTAAGCAGCTCACAAGGCTCAGTCATGACACCAGGACATTGCAGCTAAGCCTACAAGTCCTATGAGATCTTTACTGCTCTTGTTAGAACTGGTTTTGACCTCCTACCGGCCTCTGTAATGCCTCCTAACTCTTAAGATCTTTCCTATCTTTTTACCAGCTCTTGATAAAACTTACAGGCTGCTGAAGTATCCCAGAGTACTTTCTTACCCACCACCTTCTGCCTTCTGAATTTCTGGTGCTGATACTGGCCCAAGGTGTATTTTGGAGGTTGCAGTGCTTCTGCTGAATTAGTGTTTGAACTGTAGCATCAACAGTTTTTCCACTGATACAGGAAAAGAATGAAGTGCCAAAATCCAAAGAAAAATGTTTGTTTTGGTGTTTGTTTGTTTGCTTGTTTTTGTTTTGTTTTGTTTTTTTCTTTCATTCCTGTGTCACCATCCCCTAATGATTTTCATCTTATCACGACATGGATCTGTGCACCATTTCACTGCAAGTTCTAGCTGCTTTTTCAGAGGAAAAATTGTACTTTGAGTAAAAATGTGTTGGTAATTGATTAAATACAAAGAATATTTTCTTAGTTTACTATTTCACTCCTCTCTCTAAACTGCTTCAGGCAGGACAGAGGAGGATGATGATGTGTTTTGGGTGAGTTGGCATGAGGGGAGCCCTGCAGTGCCAGGAATCCTGTTTTCCCAATACTGGTACTGCGACTCAGGCAAAGTGAATAGCCCAGTGAGTGAGACCGCCCTAGCATAACACTGGTTAGAGGTTGCTGTTGCTTTTCATCTCATTTAGAAAGAGATGTATCTCTCACTGGCAGCCATATCAGTCCAAGTGAGAGGCTAAAGCCCAGAACGCAGATTTGCTGAACTGCAGCATGGTGAGGGGAGATTTCATGGTGCAGCAGGCCTGGTGGCTCCCCATATAGTGTCTGTCAGGGCCCATTTAGGAGCAGGGCAGTCAGCGGTCACAGGGGCAGCTCTGACATGAGGCACCTCCCTGGCTGAGGCTGGGCTGTATCAACTTGTCACAGTCGATGGCCAGGCTGTGGAGGCTGGACACTTGCCCTTCAGTGGTGTTACTGGAGTGCAATGGGGTCACAGGTTTCTCAGGGGCGTCTGGTTGGAGCTGTCAACCAGGCGTAGATATGATGTATATATGGATAGTAGATATATAACCCTTGTGGGGCCTCTGTGGCGCTGCTGGCAGCTGTGAGAGCAGGTGTTGGAGAAAGCCCCAGTGGCCAGCTGGTTGGATCTGTGGTTGTACCCCTCCTGGCCTGATGTGTGGTTGGCAGAGTTGGGAGTGGGCTTCCTCCTTTCACCAGCAGCACATCGTGATGTCAGACCAGTTGTGCTGTGAAAACTGCAGCCAAAGAAAGAGGTCTGTTGTGCTGGCAGCCGAAGGTGGTGTGCTCGATGCTGGGTTGAGGCTCATGCCCTTCATCAGGGCTGGTGTAGGAGTGCTCTGCTGGCTTTGCACCCTTGCAAGCATTCTTGTTCTTGGGATCAGCAACTCCAGTTCAACCTTTCTGCATAAAATCTGCATGTGAACTGTGATCTTGTAAAAGTGGTTTGTTGTTTTGTTTGGTTTTTTTTTTTTTTTAATTATTATTATTGTTGTTTGTTTATTTGATTGTTTTAAATCTAGGTTTTTGTGTAATTTCGATTTTGCTTTTAAGGATGGGTGAAGCCAGATTTACCTAAAATCACAGGTGGAGCTGGACTCGGAGGGTGCTGCTCTCTCCTGCCTGTGATTACAGCTTTGGTCAAAGTTATTCCCCTTCATCTCTGTTTCATGAATATTCATGTAGTCTACTGCTGACTCATTTCAGTCAGTTCCATGGGGCAGATTAGCAATTTAGCATGTAAGGTTAACACAAATTTATACAGTGACCAGATAAACACATGGTTACCAAAATGAGCTGTTGTACAGTTCCACCTTTGCAGTTGTATAAAAATTAAATCAGAACCTGATTTTTACCAAGACACCTCCCAAACTGCCAGGTGATTAATACTTGTTCACAAAACAAACTTAAGATGCAAATGAGCCAACTGATATGTTCTCTGACACAGAAGAGGTGTCAGAAATGGAGATTTAAATTCAGTATAGTAATCCCTCTTTCCATAATGGAGAACAGGAATTTATAGTAGAAATCAAGTTGAAGTTATCTTAGTTTTGTTTTATTGTACTGTATAGTTTGCATATAGTGGTGAAGAATAATTCTGGTAAGAAAGATGGAAGCGGACAGCTAACTTAGCCTTTGTACTAACTCCCCAGACTACCAGCAACTGCTGTAAGTTTCCCCTTTTAATGATTTACTGCACCAGAAATACAAGGCTCTGACTTGAGTAGAAGCCAGTAAAAAGGGAAGGGTCAGGTATGTAACTTCCAGTTGAGAGCAAGACAAAGGCTGCCAAATAAAATTGTTTTTCTGCAGCTGCACAAAACTCTCACCTCTCCCACAGTGAAAAGTTCTGCCAGGGTATTCTCGAGTGTGCACACTAAAGCTACACAGAACTAAAAAAACAGATGTTAAAAGCTTACTGAATGTAGTCTGAAGCTATATTAATGACTATTCTAGGCTCATTAAGTATATCCAGGTGTGTTATTAGATGAAAGGTACCAAATGTTACCCTGTAAAGGGTGAGCTTAATGTGAATGCCATAGGATCAAGTTTTAGGACTTAGAAATTGCAAGTGTAAAGAAAGAGTAACTTACTGTTAGAATTAGTTAGAGAAAACAGGATGTCAATGAGAGAAATATGACTGTAGGAAACAATCTTAAAGATTAGAGCCATGTTAATGTGCAAATGTTTGCAGATCACTAATACTGGTATAATGAAAATGCAGGCTCTGATTATTCTGAGTTCACAACAATAGAATAAAAAATAGACACTGGGTATACAAGGCCTTTCTGAAATATATTCTTTATCCTGCTTTCAACTAAGTTTTATTGCAAAACAGGAGCAGGAAAGACTTCTTAGCAAGCTTTATTATTTGAAAATTTTAGAACATGAAGACTGTAATGGTCACTTTCAATTAGGACTGTCTCCCTGCATTGTAAAAACAGGGTGGTAATCTTCTTGAGTGTGTGTTACTGCTCAATACTAGTGCTCCTCTGAAGACGAACAATAGGATAAAATAGTAGTGCTAACAGCCTCAAGGAAGGATTCTGACTTCTGTCACCTAAAACTTCACAAATGTAAGTGCATTTGAAATACACTCTTAAGTTCTGAAAAAGTCTTAATTTTTATGTTGGTAGGCAGAAAACAGTAATAGACACTACTGCATACATAGCTAGTATCCTTCCTTTGTTAATTTGTGATGACTTATTTTCATTGCATCAGTTCTACTAGTCAGAACTAGCGGGACATCAAGTAAGCAAGTGTGTGTTAGTTATATGTTAAAACTTGTTTTAACTCATGTCGTTGTATGTGATGTCCCATTGCAAACTGCACGCTAGAGCTGTGGAATTTTAATTGTTTGTTGGCTTTTTTGTTTGTTTGTTTTGTTTGTTTTTTGGCGTTTTTTTTTTGTTTTTGTTTTGTTTTGTTTGTGTTTTCTTGTTTTGTTTTTTAAATTCAAAGTATGAGACCATAAAATGTTCCTATCTTTTTATCTGCAATTGCATGCTAGCTCACCTGGCTACTTGTCTTACGGGTCAAAATTTAAATTTTCTTCCAGTTTTACTTCACTGTATGTTTAAACCAGACCGGGAACAAACACCTACCTTCCTTATAAATTAGAAATGCAAGGTAAAATAATGACAATTGTAACTCTGAAAACAAACAACACTTCAGAGTAAATAGGATGTCTATATAATGCTGTCAGTCAAAAATTTGTGTCTAGCTTGTGGTTTCTGCCTGCTGTTGGCCTGAATTACAAAATACTTGATTATAGTACTTTCTTAAGATACTGCTGATCCTCATGGCTGTGCTAGACATTTGTGCAGTGATCTGCACCTTCCTCCCACCTTCTACGTGTGCGTCAATTCCCTGAGTTTGCATTGCTATGGGCAAAGGGGTGGTCTCAATGTATAATGTATCCTGGTGGCAGCATTATTAACAAAAAAACCTCTGTGATGCCAGGCCTCAATGTATTAAATACACCTGTTCTGAGATGTGCAGGTATCAGGTTAAAAACCGTAGTTTAGGAGTTAAAAGCTATAATGATACTGTGGTAGCTTAAAGTAAAGAAGGGGAAAAAAAGGGAAAATCTTAGGCTGAATAGCCTATAGCAAAACCCAGAAGTGGACTCAGACCACACTTCTTTTTCTTAAAGTTTCTTATGAGTTTTTGTGAGTAGTTGTTATTGTTAGAGCTGTTCAGAAAGTTATTCAGAGTCACTGTTTTATTCTTGATAGTAGTAAAAATGTAAGGAGCTCTGTAGCTCTCAATACTTGGTATGTTACTGACTTACAGATTCAAATTTTGGAAAACATTCTCTGTAACCTGAATGGGCTTTTGCAGTTCTTGGTTTGAAATTCAAAGCTGCACTAAATTATTAGGGAATTTGGGAGTAGAAATGGCATTTGAGTAGTAGTGTATGTTGTTTAAAGATACTCTGTTCTTGATCTATTTATCTGCATGAGGTAGTACTAAAAAAAAAAAAAAAAGACACGCAGTTCTGCAATATAGTTCTAGACTGCAGTTTTCTCAACAGTCATGAGAAAACTATGCAGTGATCCTTCACTGAATATTGAGACAGGGAAAAAAAAAAGGCTGCTTAAAGGGAATAAAGCTAACAAACAAAAATGATACTGTAACTGTGAAGTTAAAAATAAAATTGTCATAATAGAAATCTTACTGCTACTCAGGCTTGCAGCACAACTCCACATAGAAACAAGTGAGTTTAAACAATGGTAATACAGCACTGCTGTGCTGTTAGAATTGTGCATTTACAGTGACTTCACATAAATTACCTTGAGATATAGGCAATACATATTGCCTTCTACCTTGAAAATGTATTTCAGCAACTCAGTAACAGTTGTTTTCACAGCTCTGAAAAACTGAGGTGTTCTGCTATGCTAAATTTTTTTCCTCCCTTCTTATCATTTCTTTCCTGGTGGTATTTCTAAGGTCACACATAAGATGTTGAAGAGATGTGCCTCACATAAAAATTTTGAAAGTCTTCAGGGACTTCTTTGCCAGTGAAAAATAAAGCATGACTATCATCCAGGTAAGTTTTAATAATGATGAAATCTATGTCAACACTGAACTGGGTATAAAACATTCTTGTCAAACTCTGAAGCTTGAAGTCTCAGTAAGGTACCTGACTCATTTTGTTAGATGCAGCTGAATCAGCTCTTTTCTTACTGATCTTTGGTTTCTAGTCTTAGTGCAGCAGATATAGTGTTTCACAAAAAATGTATCTCCTTCTCCCAATTCTTTTCTAGAAAGATAAACTGATTATTTATTGATTTATAATTTTCAACAGCATATTTTTGGCTGAGCTGTTGATCTTTTTACTGTCAATAAATAACAATGTGATTATTAATTACTGATTTTTTTTAAAGAAACTTTTTAGTCTTTGAATGACAGTCATATTTAATTTTATTTTAGGATTTTTCCTTCCATTTTGTTGACAAACTCGCCAAATTCCTGAGAAACACAAACTTGTTTCTGAAGTTGTTGATGCTGACATGAGCAGAAGGGAGGACATTTTTGTTTAGCTCTGCAAAACTACTTGATATTTGAAATGCTGAAGAGGAAATTACGGTTTTGCCATAACTTGCGCTTCAGGATTTCCTTGGGTCTAACTCTTATTTTAGTAATCATTTCAGTTTTCAAAGTTAATCAGAAAGAAAACTACTTAAGTCGGAGACACCTGGAGCTAACAAAAGAAGATCCTATTAGCAGTGTTAACTGCACCAAGATTATTGAGGGGGATATAGAAGAAATACAAAAGGTAAAGCTTGAAGCATTGTCCGTGTCATTTAAGAAACGTCCCAGGCTAACAACAAATGATTATATTAACATGACGGCAGACTGTGCCTCCTTCACCAAGACTAGGAAATACATTATGGAACCTCTCAGCAATGAAGAAGCGGAATTTCCAATTGCTTACTCAATAGTGGTTTATCACAAAATTGAGATGCTTGACAGGCTTCTAAGATCCATCTATGCTCCACAGAATTTTTACTGCATTCACGTAGACAAAAAGTCTCCAGAATCTTTTTTTGCTGCTGTGAAGGGAATAGTCTCATGTTTTGATAATGTCTTTATTTCCAGTCAGCTAGAGAGTGTGGTATATGCTTCGTGGAGCAGGGTGCAGGCAGACATTAACTGCATGAAAGATCTCTACAGAAGAAGTTCAAACTGGAAATACCTAATAAATCTGTGTGGTATGGACTTTCCTATAAAAACCAACCAGGAAATAGTAGAGAAATTAAAAGCCCTTAAAGGTGAAAACAGCTTGGAAACAGAAAAAATGCCTGTTTATAAAGAAGTAAGGTGGAAAAAACACCATGAGATTATTGATGGTAAAATAAAGAACACGGGCACAGACAAACAGCTGCCACCTCTCGGTATTCCAATTTTTTCTGGCAGTGCCTATTTTGTAGTTAGCAGAAGGTTTGTAGAATACGTATTAGAAAGCAGCAAAATACTTAAGTTCATTGAATGGGCAAAAGATACTTACAGCCCAGATGAGTACCTGTGGGCAACAATTCAGAGAATCCCTGATGTTCCAGGTGCAGTTTCTTCTAGTGACAAGTATGATGTTTCCGACATGAATGCGCTGGCCAGGTTTGTCAAGTGGCAGTACTTTGAAGGTGACGTGTCCAAAGGTGCACCTTACCCACCATGCAGTGGAGTTCACGTTCGCTCTGTCTGTGTTTTTGGGGTAGGAGACTTGAACTGGATGCTACGAAACCACCACTTCTTTGCTAATAAGTTTGACACCGATGTTGACCCTTTTGCAGTGAAATGTTTGGAAGAGTATTTGCGACACAAGGCTTTGTATCTGCAAAACAACTGAAATACTGTATGCTCCTATTACGAAATGTAGGTAAAATATTATAGTGCTATGTGCTTTGACACGTAGCAGCGATGGTGGTGTGATGCTGCTGACACACTGTGGAGATTTGGTGGTGCTGATGTTCTCCCCACCTTGGCAATGGACAAAGGGGAGAAAAGACATGTATCACGTGATTATGGGGATGCCTTGTGTTGCACACGGTTTAGGTACAAAATCAGAAGACCAACTTCTGGAAGGCCAACTATTTGGAATATTTATTATCTAGAAGGTGTAATTAATGGAATTCCTTTGGCTAAACTGTTTAAGGCTTGGAAAATACAAATTTTTTTATGGTTATTCCTATTTTTTTTCCATAAATGCAATACTACCTGGACAAGAAAGATGAAAGGTAGGGGGAAAAAGCAGCTGGACTGCACAGCTTTCATACTGAGTACTGAAAGATCTCAGGAATATAACATTAGAAGTTATCCAAAAACTATGCAAAAGGAGATATGCAAAGCCAGCTGTCATAATTTAACTTACTGCTTGCTGCAGTCCTGTCACGTGTAATTCTTAATCCTCTCGAAAATTTTGTCTCTAGCATGGAGTATTAAGGAATTGTGTTTAAATCTTTGTATCCAAATCTTGCTTTTGTACTCTTAAAGCTCTCTGCTATTGTGATATAAAGTTTATACACTAGTTTGTAGTCACATCTGCTCAGGGAAATTTCAGTTTTGTGTCTGATGAGATTTAGACTTGTAATTTTACACTTCTTACTGTATTGGAAGTCTTGCTTTTGGATCCAAAGTCTCTCAAAAACTTAAAAGAACTGCAGTAGTGTCTAAATATCACTGTATACCCAGATGGAACTGCTGGTTCCTGCTTTCTGTCAAGCTCAACTTGCATTTTAGATTAACTATTTTTGTGTACTCAATGTTAAAGTATTTTTCTAAATGATATTGCCTCTTCCTACAATAAAAGACCATCTAAAAGCACCACTAAAAAATCCTAATGATGAAGGTCTAGAATGTTTTTACTGTAGGTTTCCATACAACTGAAGCTGCAGCTGAGGTAAGTCCTACCTTATCTCCATATGGTCATTCATTCATGTGTCTGTTCTTGTTTAGGTTTAGCTGCTGCAGCTGATTTTTATTTATTTGCATCTTTTGGTGAAAGGAGAAGGAAGGAGTCTGTATGATTTTTGTTCTAGTTAGGTCCCTGCTTAGTTTAGCTACTGCAGTGTGGCACGGAAGTGTGTGGGGTGAAATTATAGGACACTTTGAGGGATGATATTATGTCTTTCTCTATCAATTCAGGTTTGTCATACATAATTACTGCCAGGTGTCTCGTCTTACTCCTAAGATGGCAGTGGAATTCACAACAGGCACTAGCAAATGGCAAAACAGACTAAATTTTTTCTGTTGTGAACTGTTGCTTGTAATGGTAGCATGTATTTCTTACAAAGGTGGTTTGTCTTGAAGTTTCTCCTAAGGTGAGCTTACATACTTTGACATTAACACGATGAACTGCTTACTGTTGGTAGTGCAAACAGCTAGGGAGGAAAGCCATTTAATCTGAAGTAGAGCCTATTCTTGCCAAGCCCTGCCTTCAAAACCACCTGAAAACTGACTGGGGAGTCTTCACATTAACAGGTAATTAAAGCCTGTGAGCTGAAGTAGTTGAGGAGAATTCCCCGTCTTCCCCACCCTTTGGCTTTTCTACAAGAACGCTCTTGTAGTCAGTTGTCTCTACCACCTTTGCACAAGCTACGAAAAGATTTAACTTCACTGTATATAGGCACTGGGAAGTTCCAGGAAATCGTGCTGTATTTTTAGCAGAAAGGAAGCTATCATTTATACACAGAAGTTTAGAGTTAGTAACTTTCCAGTACAGCCTCTCTATTATGATTAGATAATAATTGCCATACATGCTACATAGCTCCAGTTAACTTATATGCATGCTCAGGGGAAGGGGTCTTCACCTAGGCATGTTTTTTTTTGATCTGTAGGGCCGATTTTAGTATTATAGTGAACATAGTTCAGCTATAGGATACATGGACAACTGATGCTAACTTATTCTGTACAAGGAAATCCTACTGATCTCACTTTTTTTTAATTTTTCAAGGTCTTTATACTGTCATCTCAAATAATCAGTATTTAAGACATCTTTTAGCAGAAAATGTCTAGTTACTAAAATCTTCACTATGTTAAATGAAGTAAGTTTGCCTACATCAAACCCCTTTATTTCTCTTCGTTTCAGCTAACTTGCCTTTGCTACACATGGGGATGTGTAGCAGAAATGGTCCTGTGGCTTCAAAGTGTATTTTACCAGCTGGTGTGTGATAGGGAAAGTGACAGTTGTGGTTTGCATGAACAGTTAGCGAGTGAGTCTTTAGTATATTTTGGCACCGGCTCTGTGAATTGCATTAGTGATGCTGAAAATAGGTATTTCCCAGTGTTGATGTGAAATCGGTTAAGTATGGAAAATATACTGGAAGAGTACACATCATATATATCTGTAGGTAATGCTCATAATCCCATTTAACAACAGACTGTTGTTAAGTAAACAACTCCCTCCTTTCACCAGGGAGTTAAATGTTGATTACATCTTTGAACCACTAGATTATGAGGTTGATTTTGTATTATCTCATCTACAAGCAGGAGTTGAAATGCTGTTGACCTTAATTTGGAATTAAGTCTCAGCTGCTGTTTATACCTTTTCAAGTTCTGCAAAAATCAGCGAACCTAGTTTTAACAACATACCAAGCAGTGCTGTTTTAGGATGGCATGTCGTTGCCAGGCAAACAGAGCAAGGAGGTCCTCTTCACAGCTAATGTATGTCACACTTTTAAGCCTTGTATCCTGACACATTCAATATTTGTTGCTACAGGGGCAGCCAAGAAGAGAGGGGATTTGTTTCTACATTAGAGAAAACCCAGGTGAACCTACACTGGGACAGTGAGACCAAGAGCATTTATTCTTTCATGAGTGCATGTTGCACCATAGCACTGAGCAGCTGTTGCCTGTGAAATATATAAATCATTAACAACAATCAGACAGCAATGGAGAAATAAATAACCAGACTATACAACTAATTTACGTATTTTTAAGCACTTAAAATAGAAGATAAAATACAAACACCATACGTCTCTTCTTGTTCCCTCTTCCTCCTCCCTCCCTGCTAAATTTAATTTAAATAGCTGCCATGCCAGGAAACTCAGCAAAGTATTTAACTGAGGTAATGCCCCTGCTCCCTAGGGCAACAGACCTTTGGAGAGCTCTTACTTTTTTTCAAATGACCAAAAGCAGAAGGACCAAAGAGAAACTTTACTTTGTTTTAACAGCACCTAGTCAAAGCATTTTGAGTTTGCTGCCTTTTAACCTCTTCTGCTTGGTTACATGACTGAGTGCACAGAGGACATCTATTCCTCAGTATCTCCAGTTTCATAGGCTTTCTCCTTCCTTAGAATACAAGACTTTTCCCACTCTTGCCTCCTCTGTTCATGGTTTTCTGCCTTCTTTTCTCCTCCTACCAGGATCTGTGAAAAGAGGGCACATCTGAAAGAAACACTAGCAGACCTTGCTAAACATTACTTCAGGTGGCCAAGGTATAAGGAGAGGTAAAGTTTCAGTGAAACTACTTTCACATGGGTTTACAGATCCTGCTCATGGCAAGGATACTTCATTGCTGTTGTCCGGAAGGCTGTCTTCTCCCCATTCCCAGCTTCCTGCCCCCAAGGTCCCAGCAGTATCTAGACTGAAAATACAGTGTAAGTCTCCTGTACCTGTTTACATAGGCAGGAGAATCCTTTGGTGGATTGTCTGAAAATCTTTCTGAAATTATACAATAATTATTTATTCAGATGCACTTGGGGAGGAGGAAGGGGGTGGAAAGAGGTGTCTCTCAGCAGCTGAAATCTTTTTACATACTTCTTAACCAGTAAAATGTGAAACACACACTGTGCCTTTTTGAATTAGAATTAAAAAATCTACTATATGCATCACATTTACAATTTTACTACATTTACTTACATAACAGAGTAATGGACTGACAATCCTGATAAAATAGAAATTTGAGTAACGAATTTACATTAAATTCCATCATTTAGAAACAGTTTCTACTTTTTTAACACAACACTTAAAATGTATTTCTTAGCAGGTTCTATGGGATTTCTCATAAAAACCGATCGAAGAGAAATGTTGAGTAGAGTTATTCTTGCAATGTTGTATAAATGAGAGGCATACTTGTTTATTTATTTGTCTAGGGTAAGGATGAACGGGATGATTTCTCCCATATTTCAGCACAGCTCTAGTCTTTAATACTTTTGTGGAAGGTGAGCAACTAGTGAAGAGAAAGCTGGACCTAGAGAATGCATTAGACCTTGTATGTAAGGGGTGACTTTGTTTCTTTGTAGGTGTTTTTTAACTTAATTTTTTACTCAATTCAGCATCCCAAATCCTCATCAGAATAATTGCTTATGCATATCTACCTTTTATTTGGGAGAGAATATTTTAAAAGATCCAAGGTTTTCTTTTAAATGAAAACCTCAGCTGCCACTGTCACAATCAGTTTTCATCAAGATTCTTAAAATAAATACTCTGGAAAAAAGGAGTTGTTCCTAAATGTCCTTGATCTATCCTACATAAACTCAGTATTGGTCAGATCTAACTAAACCAGTATTGAACTACATGCTACTATGGTTTTAAAGTCACATTGCTTTTATCTAGGAACGTATCAAAATCTGCAGTCAAAATAGAGGACTCTTACCCTTTTTGACCTCTGAAGGTTAGATTTTTACCGAAGAGGTATTGAAGGCAGCCTGAAGAACACTCAGAAAATACGAAATCTGTTAAGATGCCAGCTCAGCTGTGTAATCCATGCACTTCAGTTAACTTTCTTGAAACTGCAAGAGCATGAACCTATTTCCACCAACTAAGCATCTTTCTAGCACTAAAAATAGTCACATATAGAAATCTATTAAATGAGAGGGAAAATCCTCTACAAAGGCTGCCTTTTGACATCTTAAGGTGAACAGACTGGACCTGTCTCAAAAAATGAAAAATATGTTAAAAGCAGAAAACACTAGACAATAATGAAGATATTTAGCACTTTCTGGTACTGTTGTGACCACCATTTGGCTCTGCCTCCCTTCTCAAATGAATCCACAGACTACTCCATTTGTGAGATACAACAATGGGATAGTAGGAGATGGTTCCTCAATTTTTCTCAGAGTGTAGTTAGAAGGAAAATGAGTTTGCACTTCTACAACTTCCCCTTTGGACACAAAAAAGGAGTTTGCACAATCAAGTCAATGTGCTGCTCTAAGAAGGTATTTGGCTTTTGGCCATTTAAAGATTGTTGAGTAGCTCTAATAGTCAAGTAGCTACTTCATCAGAGTGGCTGCAGTGATAAACTGTAGAAAAGCAGATATTTTTTGTGTGATGATTTTCATTCGTGCTCTGTCTTGCTGAGGAAAATCTATATGTCTGGACTTGCACGGTACTTTTAAAAATAGTGTAAAAAAGGCTAGATGTCACATACACTGGTGTAGCTTCTAGTCTCTTTAGACAGGAGCTGATACTTAGAATAGTTTAGACCGAGAAATTACATTATGGAGGCCCTTGATGGGAACTTGATGTATAGTCTAACAATCCCATGCAAAATCTTATCTTAAAATTTGTACATCAGAATATACCTGTGGCAATAGTGTGAGAAAAATGTCTTTTTATTAAATTTAGAAAACGGCAAAATATAAAAGAGGTAAGGCAAGACGGAAGATGTTAAAACACTACGTACTGGGTGCTCAGGTCCCTCAGGTTCAGAAAGCACCCCTCGCAATTCAAACCCGGCGCTTTGAGAGGCTTCTGAAGTCCCACCCCCCTACATCACAGAAAGGGCGTGTCCCCTCCCCCTGGTTGGCTGTGCCATGCAGGGAGGTGGGGCTCTGGTCAAGATGACAGCCTGCATGGCCGACCATGCAGTGGGGGTTTTTCCTTATCTACATTCACTTCACAATGCCCTGTTTCTGGCTGCATGGTCCCTGGTACCAGCTCCAGACAGGATCAGGTACCTAACAACTCCAAGAGACACCTATAGATAAGACAAAAACCCAAAACCATAAATTCTTAGATTACTAGCTCCTTCTCAATTATTTAAATTATTTTGCTTGTAATAAAACCGCTGGTTTATTTCTCATAGTGGTATTCTTTTTAAAAAAAGGCACGGGGGTTAGAGCAGTATAAGTGATTTTTGGCAGAAGGGAGTATTCGGTTAAAATCTGTTAAGTGCTACTTTCTTTAATTGATGGAAAAAAGGAAAAATAATTCCACCGAAATGATGTCACTTTCTTCTGAGTGCTCTGTGTCATTTGTTGGCAAAGGTAACGGAAGGAAAAATTATCAGCAACAAAAAAGGAATATGAAATGGGTTTTTAACATTAACATCACTGGCTCCAATTTTCTTTCCCATGTTTGATATTGCCCAAACTGCAGTGAAGGATTGTGATCTAATTTGTATTTCAAACTCCTAGCCTTAGCCATTTGTCAAAAAAGAATTGAAAGCACCTAATGTGGTACATTGAATAGTTATGTTCAAAATTCCATCCATACACCACTACACCCCAAGTTAGATGCATCTTCTTTCCATCATATTCTTATCTTTGGTCTTTGATCCTTTGTCCAAACATGTGGATTTATACATCTCCTTCTACCTGCCTGGCCCATGCTGCATAGCCGAGCACCTAGTTAATTTCCAAGACTGCAGAAAGACATATTGTTGTAGGCACACTCAGAAAGCTTTCATTTCTTTCCCCTCCTCTCCATCTCAGAAAAACAGCACACCCTCTCTTTTAAAAGAATGAGAATTACATGTCTCTGTCTACACAGAATTTGGTCTCTGAAGAAGTCACCTGCTCTGTAGATGCAAGTGGTTAAAGACAAACCCTTCTCCATACTATTTATCGCCTTGGCCAGCCCTAAGAGAGTTGTTAACTACCTGTGCCAGTTGTTTATGCCATCTATGGAACCTTGTGCATAAACTCAAGTAGGGAATCAGACACATACTGCCAATATCTCTCTGGAAAAACAGCTTAAATACAGCCCAGTGTGTACATCTTCACTGATATCTTAGGATCTCTGTGCAGATATTGCATGCTATTCATACTTCCTAAGTCTTAGCTAAGGAGAAAGTATCACTCAGTCTGATGTCAGGTTTCTTCTGTCTTTGATGTTGTGGTACAAACCAATCAATATCAGAGGCCCACTACCAAGCTGGGAGGATGACTCAGACTAATGGCAAGTCTCAAGAACTGATGTCTGAAAAATGTCAGGCAGGCAAAGTCAAGAAAACACAACAAAGCAATACAAGTTACAGTAAGCTGGTCTTTGCAGAGTTGCATAAAGAAAAGTTTATCAGCCTCAAAATGTTTATGCAAATGAACCTCAGCTGCAAAAAAAACCCCAAAACAACACCTTCATTACCCTGCTTTTTAAATGTCTGGTCTATTAATAGATAGATTTTCTGCTTTTTTTGAAAAATAGCAGAATCAGCCTCAGTGTTTCATGAGAATCTGCATAAAAGGATTCTGCTGTTGGATAAAACATTGTCAAATAACACTTGAGTATATGTCAAGAGGCCCTTGGCATTTTTTCTCACTGAATAGGTTCCAGTGCTGAAGTTCAACATGCAAATCTTGGTTTCACAGCTGCTCATCTCACATGAGTACATTATTCCTGCCATGGGGAGTCCAGCTGCTGGGCAGATTTGAGGCCCTGTTATGTCATTTCAGTGGCTCTATAGTGTGTTCACACAGTACATTTTTTATGAGGCAGAGAACATCAGCAGAGGGTTGCCAAGCACAGTGACTTCTAGGGAAATTGGAAGTGTCTGCATTAACTTAGAGCCAAAAACAATCTTAAAAATTAACAGTGAAAAGCACAGCCAGTGATGAAACTACTTAGCACAAGCACTTGCTTTTTTTTCCACATAGCAGGCATATGGTAAGAAGGGACAGAGCATGCAATATTAGATGTGAAGAAGTAAAGCAGCTAGGAAAGCCCATGTAAAGCTTGAGAATGCAGTGGCATGGAAAAGAAAATGTCATAGATCCATTCACTTCTTATGGAGTTCTGGCAGTGAACACATACTCAGTGGACTCATAGTGCAGGGGAAGAAGAAATAAAGTTACCCACAGTATGACTTTTACTAGAGATAAATATTAAATTGTTTAGAGAAAATGAAAGAGAGCAAACTATCTCACACTGATTTCACTGTAACTTTTTTCAAATGCCTTATTATGGCAAGTATTATGTGAACTAATAGGAAGACAGACAAATTCCTCCAAAGGAACTACATCACAAAAATCACAGGGCACTGCACTGAAAGTCAAGGGAGATTAATACACTTTGTTACACTGAGGAAAATAGAACAAGAAAATAATGTGTAATAAAAGAGATTTGAACTGGAAAAAAAGAACAACAACAAAAAAATAAACCAGGAAAACAGGAAGGCTGATGAGAGAGCAGGAAGGAGGAACAGAAAAGCTACCAAGGGGTAACAATAGTAAAATGGCAGGATATGGTGGAAGAAACTGAAGTTTTGACATCTTAAAAAGTTGTCCATTCTATCTGTTCATCTGTAAGCCTCCTGTTCACCTCTACTGTCCTGAAGTATTTAAAATTTTACTTGTGGGGAGCTACAAGTTTCTGGGAACAGTTGTGATCCTGACTGGCAGACCATTGTACATTTAGGAGTCAGTGATTCACACCACAGCTATCCCAGGTAGGTGCTGTATGCCAAGCCTGGCTTCCAGGATGTGCCGTGCTATGCTATGCCATGCTGTGCCGTACCATGCCATGCCGTGCCATGCTGTGCTGTGCTGTCCACGTTGTACTGTGCCGCACATCTTCCTCCAGCACAGCTTTTGCATGGTGCTGGAAGAGCGTGGGGGCAGTTGCCACTCAGCACTGTTGATAAAGCCTTGTCTTTAACAGGGCGCAAGAAATTCTATGGAGAATGTCTTTCTCTTTGGACAGGAAATTATGAATACAGTTGTTTTCCTGCTAGGAAATCTGTAACAGCTTGAATGACTGACAAGGTTGACTCGCTCTCTGTGCCATGAATAGGGTCAAGGTCTGTAGGATGTCTTGCACATGTGTTAGCACTACTAAGTAGCATTGTGAGTGATACTGTACAACATCTGAGCACTTCTCTGACTGGGATGGCAGCAGACCTGCATTTCCAAGGCAAAACTGAAAGTCTAGAAGAAAATCACTCTAAGGAGCTAAACCCAGCACATAGTAATAAAACTAAAACTTAACAAAGCCAAAATCTTTACAATATCTTTCCAAGAACAACTAACACAGTCCCCTCTCAGCTGCAAAGCAATATGTATGCATTCAGTATGAATAACATCCGGCAGTGCCAGAAGATTTGACAGTAAATTGAAATAAAATCCTTTCACAGAGACACCTAGGGTTTTTCCTCCTTGGAAAGTTAAATTTCTAGCTTACCTAAAATGGAACAACTATTTGGTAAAATCTTTCCTTGTGGAAAATGAATTCAATGTAATAATGTTTTGATCCCTCTTTATATTTAATCCTGAAACAAGGCCATTCACACTGACTTTCACTAGTCAAAAACACCTGAGACAGTTCCACAAACAAAACAGTGCAGATCAGGATGCTCATTTCCATCTGAAAGTTGAGCGAAAGGAAGTTAAGCATCACATATCATCTTAAGTAATGAGACAATCTCTTGCCCCTCTATGCAGTCATATCCTAGTGTTTTCTCACAATGCATCTATTACCTTGCCTAAATCATAGCAGGAAGCTCTTTGGTACCCAGTACATACTATATTTTCACCCTGTATGTTCTTTGGGTGTAAAACTAAAGTAATTGAATTTTTTGGTTTATTATTACCAGACAGCTAAGACAGCTTTGCTTCCTTTGGAAGCACACACCCTGCTTACTATAGTGATTTATGAGATATTGTAATCCAGAAATTTTTGTCATGAGTAGTACAATCACTACAAATCGTATTAGAATATATTCCAGAGACTTGATACACACTAAATGGAAATCAAACCATATTTTGTGCTTATACTGCAAGTAAAGCCACCTTATCCTCTGTATCTTCAACATATAGGTGATTTCAAGATGTTGGTCTAAGGTTAATGAATTACAAGAGCACAAACCCGCATTAGCAAAGACCTGAATCAGTGCAATAGGTCGGGTTCTCAAAATTCCATTCTATTACATGTAGATAAGAAAATGCACTGTCATAGCAAAGCAGACCTGAGGGAGAGTCAGGGAGATGTACAACACTGCCCTAGCCTTCCTGCTACTGCCAGCTCTGCAGATTTAGTGTCAGGTAGATTTGGGTAGGGGACTGCTCCCCAGCACAATGGTCTTCTGGGGCTGCACACAAGTTTGGTAGTGGCCACTCAGGCCCAGTGAGTACTGGAGAAACATGCAGTGGCCTTGGCCTGGAGGGCAGCCAGAGGTGAAAGTGAACAGGGAACATCTTGTGCATTCTGCAGCTCAAGTGAGACAAGTGGGCACCAGGTTGAGGAGCGGGGTGCTTCGCATTTCATCTGCACTGATGTTGCGTTCCTCTTGGTGTGATAGTAAAGATCGATTTTCCCCCCATCTCCTCTCTAAAAAAGGCATGTACCTTCTCAGATTTAAAAAGCGGAGAATTCTAGATACCTTAAGAATTAGTTTAAGTGTTAAAATAAGTTTTATTCACTAGAAATAGAAAAGGTTGACATTAGAGATGGGTTACAGCCGTCTATTGCTGGCAAGCTAAACCACCAAACATAATTTATGTGTCAGTTACCTTTCTTCAGCTAGGCTGCTCATGTTTAACAGAAGCACTGCCACAAAGATTGCACAGTATCTGTTCTTAGTTGTGTCACCACACTAAAACCCACAGAATATTTCTTTAGAGGAGGTGTTTAACTGACTGACTTCAACAGAGCCAGTTAAGATGTCTAACAGTTCCAGAAAATTTTCAAACGGAAACCTTTTAGCTAACAGTAACCAGCAGCCCCCATCTCTCTATTCTTTCACCACTAAAATGTTCTCAAATTCCTCCTTTTTATCTTTATTCCAGTCTTTTCAGGATCTCGTAGCATTATACGTGGACATGTGCAATTTTTGTAATGTCAGCTATATATAAAAATTAAAAATTAGGCATTTAAAAATCTAATAGTACATTATTCTCACTGGATACTTGAAACGAATATAGTCTATGCCTTGAGTCAGTGTAGAACTTTAAATACTTAATTAAAAAAATAAATCATGCCCTTCTAGATTTAAAAAAACAATATATATTTAGACCATTAAAAAGCAGTAGTGTCCTTCTAATAGGGAAATGGAGGAGAAGTACAGCAATCTATGTGTTTAGTTAGATGTATACCTGTGTAAACGCAAAAAAGTTAAAAAACAGGCACAATGTCTTGGCAATAAAGAGAGATTCTATTGCACTTTACAAGACATAATTTTTTAAATGCTGGAGATGGTCACACTACTTGTTAAGAAATCCAGGAGAGAACAAAATAACAAAAATAAGAGAAAACCTTTCCTCATGCCCCCTACACTGCTTTTTATTTCACATGCCATACCCGATTCCACATAGAAGACTGACAGAAAAGCAACCCCTTCTCTCAATGGTGAGGGCACTTTCCATGGAAGAGAACATGTGAATCTGAGTACTCAAAGTCTAAGAAGGACATTTGAAGGTGAATATCCTGTTCATAAAGCAGACATTCAAGCTTGCGTACTACTGAGGTCCATTTGTGTCAATGCAAAAGACACAAATGCAAAATTTGTGTCAATACAAAAGAAAATCTCCTTTAGCCCCATGCGTAGGGATGTACTTGTCTCACCTGTACCTGGAACCTGGTTCAAGCAACAGACAGGTATTGAGCAGCTCAGGATCAGGTAGTTTTGGGTAGCAAGTGATTAGCAGGTTTTATTTTTGAGACAAAATTTTGGGATGAACCAGACTGCAGTTTAGGGCTTATCCAACAACAAAGTGGCTGAATCCTGCTTTACAGGTGCACATTGTTCAGTGGACCTAATTCAAGGTTAAACTGACAGTCCTCTGAAGAAATACAATCCCAAACCTACTAGTATGTCAAGTCCTTTTCCCCTAGTGTACTTTGAATCTGTAAGTATCATCTACTTTAAACACATTTTCCTTTCACATTTATTCAGTCCTCTGTTTAGTAGCCTTGTTCTGAACATAGGAACAAGCTCTCTGGAACAAACTGGTCTCAGACACCATCTCACCCTGAGACACCACGACACCACCTGAGATGCATTTTTGGCTACAAAAGTCACAGTACTTGGCTGTAGTGTGGTGCATGAGGCTTTATGCCAGCCTGGTCTCCTAGTTGCTACTGTATGGGTAATTTTAACTCCTCTTGCTTCAACTTGTGTTTAGCTTTGCATCTTCCTGTTTGTCCTTGCAAGGACATACTAACAGCCCCAGAGAACATGAAGTGGATTAATTTAATTTTTCATAGAGTTGAATATTTGCTTATTTCCAGCTCCCTTTCTCTCTCCATCTGGTAATAAATTATGGGAGATAATGTCAGCAGTTGCAATACCTTTAGGAAGTTTGGTGCCTATAATTTGTGTCATGTATATTACCCACTTGTAGTTTATTATGTTGACTGATGACTTGTTCAAAGACCTTCTAGGCTCAATACTGACTCTAGCACTCTGAGGAACAAGTTGAACAGAATAAGGATTCACCTCATCTCCTGTGTAGGTATATTAGGTAATCCCAATTTTGTTTCTAAATCCAGTGCAAAGAAAGACACTTGCAGATGTATCCTACAGGGAATGAGATCAATACCTTGACTAGCTCCAGCTGGGTAGCAGTACTTTGTATTCTTCAGCGTTTGTTCCATGCACAGAATGAGAGAATTACTGTACTAGTTTTGGTTCCTTACAGGGTTCAAGGCCAGATTGGATGGGCCTTCGAACAACCTGGTCTAGTGGAAGCTGTCCATGGCAGAGGGGTTGGAACTAGATGATCTTTAAGGTCCCTTCCAACCCAAAACATTGTATGATTCTATGATATGCTGACTTAAGTTAACAAAACTAAATCAGAGATAAGTAATTCTTATTTTGAATTTTTCTATGACTTTGCACTGAAATTTTATCATCAGGAGATCAGAAAAAATTCTTTATAGTATGAAAAAAGTCTTGATAAAGCAGTGGTCAAAAAGACTTTTATATCACAAAATAGGGGTTCACATCCCATCAAGTTTTCCTTGAGGCTTCTGACTTTAATATAGCACTTAACAAGATTTATCCCAGATCTGTCTCTATTTTAAACCATTCTGATGCTATTCTTTTTCTATTGCTGGTTTCACTGTAAATGGAAACTACCAGCAAATCCTGATGTACAACTACAGTGTTGGTTTATCCATATGCAGAAAAGGGCCTGTTTGGCATTTAACCTTGTTAATGAAAGCCAAGATAGAATTGTTTTTCTTGGTTGGACATTTGGGTTCACAGGCACAGCATAAAGTATTCAGGCCACACTGCATAAAGCATGTTTTTTTAAGACTCATTGGAGAGTAGGGGTTAAAAAAGAAAGCAAACAATTAATTTACATTTTAAAAAAATCCTTAAAAGTTTAGACTAATTGTTATGACAGATAAGGTTTTGAAAAAGAAAGAAAACCTGTTTGGTAAGTTACAAACCTGAAGACAGGAAATTCTAGTTCCACAGATGTCCTACTAGTGTCAGAAGGGTCATTATTTTCTTTAACCTCTCTGACTTTAAAAGGGATGTAGTAGCTTTTTACATTTATTATACAACATTTACATTTAACTTTTTAAGAGTAGTGGGAAAATGCTATGGAAAGTTTATACATGCTTAAATATATTATTGATCTAATTTCTTACAGAGCACCCTGTCTTTCTAGGATAATTTTTTTCTGTCTAAAATTACTCATATATATCTCTCTATGGACAATGAATTTGCTTTAATGATCAACTCAATCTCAGTGCTGGCCATCTGTAATAGGTCATTTCACTCCTTAATGACTTTACTGACTTCAGTCAGTAGTTCTGAATGCTGTTAAACATGCTGACTGCAGAAAAATATTTGGATTTATCCAGGTGTTAAATTTCAAAACACTCTAAGTTACTTTACTGTCCTGATTACAAGCTAGCTCTTTTTCTGTATACAAAAGGAAAGAAACCTCACCGCAAATGGTCACTCAACAGTAGAACTTCAGTCACAAACCCATCGAATCGCTGGTGACTGGTGAAAGGTTGGACTTGGTGATCTTGGAAGTCTTAAATGATTCTTTGATTCTGTGAAATGACCCCTGGTTATCCAGCCTTCTCCAGCTGTCTAGCAAGCTGCAGGGCCATGGCACAGCCTGCTCTGAGGCTCATCCCAGCACTTTTGCTGCCACAGCTGCTGTGATTGGGATGTCTCTTTCACTCTGTCTTTGGCATAAGCAGCAAGCCCAGATGAGGGCAATGGCAATGGTGATGCCAGCAACAGCAGGGAAATCACGGACAACAGCAGAGCTGAGGATTACAGCAGCAGCAGGAGTGCCCAGAAAGAAATAAAACTAATCCTAAGTGTGAAATTAAGTGCTATTTAAGCTTATTAACAGAATACTGTAGGCACCATCTAGCAAACTGCAAATGGACTTTAATTCCACACAAAATATTAAAATACCAGTTTCAAATATATTTGTTTATAGCAAATGGCAATTATTTCTGTGACAACTGTAGTAAACAAGAGACAGTCGGTGTGCCCTTCAAGGATGGGGACGTGTCATGAACCATCCCACTTTTCTTGGTTACTTGCTGATACACTGGGGTTGCTGAGGTTTTCTGTATCTAGATTTGAAACTTTCTTCCACAGATTTCCTAAAAATTGGACCTGGGTCTCTGCTGATGTTTTCCCAGGTACTTTGTTTTACTTTTAGATCTAAGCCCTAGGCTGCCCATTATTTTGTTAGGTCTATTCTCAACAAACTGCTACTGCCCAGAGGAGAAATATGGTTTTATTATATATTATTTCCCCTGTATGGGATTGGTCAAAATGAAGATGGTTAGCTATTGTATCCTTTTTAACCATTTCGTCACCCCATCCAGCTGTACTTATATCTAGCATAGTGCTATGCTAGGCTTTTCTGGGCATAGCATCACAAATATTTGCTACATACTGTGATTTTGAACCCTTTACGGAAACAGGAGAGCCAAACAGAGAGGCACTTTGAATGCAGGAAATACCTTCCTGCTCTGGTTTTGGTGTGAATACAAGTTCTCCATGTTCCATCACCTCAGGATGCAAAACAACCACTAACTTCACAGACAGCTGCCTGAATTAGAGCAGGTAAGCCTCAGGAAATGCCTATCACATTGGGCAGTGAATTCCTGTTATTGTTTCTTGTCTGTTTTCATGGAACAGATTGGCTTCTACATTTCTCCTTTTAAATATGTCTACTATTTGTTAAGACCTTGGCTCTCCCAAGTATGAGACTAGCCCAACCAGGTCACTTCTGTATCTAGCCAGAGGGAATTCACTGATGTAAAAGGTGTCTCAACTGACTATGACATGATCCAAAAGTCACTTCTGTTCAATCTGGAAATGAGGATTCAAAGCAAAGTAATTATACAGACCTGACTACAATGACACACATTTTCCTCCTGTCTAAGTGAATGTGAACAGGAGTAAAACTGAAGAAAAATAACAGTTCTGTTGAAAAGTTCTGAGCACGTACCCATGGAAACTTTCAAGAATGTAATAAATAAGACCATCTGAGTGAAAGAGGCTTTTATTCTCAGCTTGAGACTGCAGTGGGTGAAACTGATACACAGCCAAATTAATATCAGGCACTCTCAGCAGAACTGAACTCTCTCATTTAGTAGAAGTTAATCCTGTCCTGAAGTAAAAGCTTTAGCTAGGCTGTGGTTAATATTGTGTATTGATTTGCTGTGAGCAATGAAAAAGAATTTCAAAAGTAATTCTCTCTGCCAGTTTGAAGAACTACTTCCTTCAAACACACTTCATGGATAGAACAGCAAACAGAAGGTAGAAATCTCTGAAGAGAAAATCAACTCACGTGTGTGGAAATGTATGCATACCAAGAACATCTGGAGGCAGCTACTGAGATAAGTAAGCCAGCTGAGGTTACCTTTATGCTTGTAAGCAGCAGCCATCAGTGGGATCACCCTCCTGCCACAGCCTCCAAGCCAGTGCACTTATCTTTTAAAATACTGTTGATTTACAGTACATCATAATGTTAGGGGATCGATACTTTGCCAACACATGGCATCTTTCCTGAGAAGATCTGTGTGGCCCTTTTTGTATTGGTTAGTAGTTAGAAAATAAATCATCTAGGAATGCAATGAAACCCCAGACTGGATTGTTTAATTCTGTTTTGACCCTAGTGATGTTAGACCCTTTTTATAACAAAGAACAAAAGCACAGTTATAACCTTCTGAAAATTATATGCTGTAGTCCATGCAGATACATTTAACCTTCAAATGGTGTTAGCTGACCATGTCAGCACTACTGAAATTAAATTCACGAGCAGTGTGCTCACAAATCAAATTTCATTCATTATTTGGTCAAAGGCACAAAAAAGAAAGAAACAAAACAACAAACGTAATCAATGTATTGTGTGAAGCAAAGCTTCATCCTAGCATTCACACAGAAAGCTTCTGCTCTCCAGTGTAAGTGCTTACATTTTAGGAAATGAGAGTTTAGCTGGTTGTTTTTAGCTGCACACATTTGACTTGACTCATTCTGGAAAGTTTTTGTCAAGATGAGTGTCCACATACTCATACTACTTACCAGGGTACTCCCCACCTACCAGTAGTAGAAATGCTAGCAAAACACAAAGGGGTATGCTAGCTCTTCCACTAACAATAATAATAGATGGCTCCTCCTGATCTTTGAAATGGAGAATTATTAATAAAAATAAAGAGTAAATTGTTACAGGATTGCAGTAGGACTAGAAAGAAAACATAAAAATAAACAATTTGATTCACCTTTTAGCTAAAGGAGTCTGAGTTCACTGTTCTGGTTAAGCAATCACCTCTTAAAAAAAAAAAAATTAAAAAAAAAAAGGCAAAATAAGTTGGCTATTTTTGTTTATCCAAACTCCATTTAATTTGGTGCTAAGCACAGAGTTGTGTTACTCAAGTCCTCTTTGCTCTTGGTAAAGTAAGAGTTCAGGACTGGAACACGGTGTTGTGCTGGCTAGCACCCAAAGGCAGGTACAGCCAGTACTGCTGCTTATAAATGCAGTAAAGCATGTGAAGGAGCATAATCCTAAGAAAGCATATTGCTAAGAAAGCTATTACAAGCTTTTTTATTTTATCCTTCCATTCCTTGTCTTCATTTTTTACCTGAACTTGCCCACATTTTCAGCATGTTACTGTAAGGAAAAGAGGATGAATCCCTCCTTCTGAAAGTCTGAGACTGAGGCAAGGGCACAGGCTTTCTAGTTTGTATGCTCATGCAAGTTTGTTTTTTTTTAATATTTGTAAGGGCTTGGCTTAAGCTGTGCAATTTCATTTGCTACAGCACTAGAATAGCTACAGACCTACCTAAAATACAAAGATCTTTTAAGATTAATACACCTGAATGTTTATCAGACATTAAGTCTTCATAGGCTGAGTCCTGCCAATGGGTTTGAGGATCAATTTCATCAAAGCTTCCTTTTCCAAGAAGTAAAAAATCATAAATCATGAAAGGACATTTAATAGAAAGGATAAGGAAATAAAAATGAAGGTAGTACATAGAATAATTGGAAAACTCTGTAGCCAGTATTGAAATGTTGAGAGTTCTGAAACTGAAAAAGGTCTCACTGGGGAAGTGCAGGAAAATTTGCAACTAGTTTTCCTAGAGAAGTTACACACCTGTAGAAATTGAGCCACATGAATAGTCTGAATTCAACAGTGTTGTCAAGTAGCTACTATAGATTTGTTACTTGCTGTATTTTCCCCACCTCATGATGACCTGCTTTGTCCCAGGCAGAAACACTGTAAACTTAGAGGAGCTTGGTTAGTTTTATTAAAACTAATCCCTGAGCTAAATACAAGAGTTGATACACACTAGGTAATGTTTCAAATGCAGGTATGTAAGACAGCCTCATAATTAAATCTTGCATTAATACTTTCATTAGGGAGCACACTATTCCTGTATCCAGACCAGGGAAGAACTAGTTTCTATCTGGTAGCAGTTTTTCCCTTAAGGAGCATTAAAATAATAGACAAAAGAGTCTTTGCTAGATTTCACTACAGTAGACTATTGCATTGTTAACAGAATAGCCAGAGAATGTAGGTGTTTAAGTGTACTGGCTCTACATGGTTATTTTACCTATGCAAATAGTTACAACCTATTACATACACTCTTGAAAATGCAAGAACTGAGGGGAAGAGAAGGCTAGTACAGAACTTTAAAAAGGAAAGCTCACTGAAGGGTGTGCAGTGAGATGGCAGCAGCCAGACAGTGTACAGCCAGAAGCAGGAGTGGATCTGGCAGTTGGTAAAGAGGTGCTCAGATAAAATGTTTGCTCTGAGCAACAGCCACCCCACAGGTTACCCTGGGAAGCAGAAATAGCCTAAGCCTGCCTTGCATGAACCAGTGGTGAGGGGAAGGTGTTTGTTGTCTGTAGACTGTGAGCAAAGTGAGGCCACTGCAGGGTCTTAAAGGCCAATTCCTCTTAAGAATACAAAAAAAGAAATTATTTCTTTTATACATGTATTTACTTATAACTGTGATCTGACTATATGTGAAGAAGCTACCAGCAGATAGAGCTGGTCAGGTTTTCATTTTTCTTGTTAACGTACTCAGGAAAATCTCAGCTTTTCAACCTGGATCACAAAATGACTAATTTGTATTTTTGACTACCCACATATACCCAGATTCTAATTCTTCAGTGATCTTGGAACAGCTGACAGAAATGTCCCTACGAGGAATCTTTGCTGAAGAGCACTATGTTCACATCTGTTTCTCAAGCAGAGGCACTGAACACGCACCTGTAAGTTCTGCATATTGAAAGAGATGTGCAGCCAAACTCTGTTCAACGTCTTGGACAGAGCTTCTTGGATTCTGGAGACCAACAGAATTTCAAATGTATTCATATCAATAGTGAATTTAGGAAGGATGTTTAAAGCATCTGGGAAATGTTTTCTAAATCCACTAAAATATTTTGTGTTGTATCCCCTTCATTATGAAACAATTAGACTTGTTTGATCTCTTCTCCTATTTCTTCTCTATCAGGTGTTGTCAGGGCTACTTGTGTTGACTTCCTTATTTGCATTTCTTTAATGAAGACAAAATGCCCAGGCACCCAACAGGCTCAGCCATTTACAAAAACACAGTCCTAGGTGAAAGCAAGCACAACATTACCTAAGATTTTCGCTCTCACACAACTTGCATATCTCCATTTGTCTTCGGCTGAGCAGTTTTAATCTACTAGACTAAGAGCTGCTGTGGTCATAAACCTTAACAACCAGAAGCTCACAGGGAGACTGGTCTGCCAGATCAACAGGCCAGCTCCAAAACCAACACCAGTTCTCATCCTGTGGGACTCAAATTTTCCATACAAAGAAGAATAATGTAAAAACTTGATTTATCTATTGAGGTCCCCGAAGTGGAAAAAAACTCTTAAAAAAAATGTTTGAGGGTTTATTGCCCCTCTATCAATAGTATATAATGAAAGTGAAAGAATATATGTAGTAGTGGAGCTACTAATCATTATATTTTACTGAACCTATTTAAATATTCTTAGTCCCTGTGCATGCAAGAGAACATCTGTTACATACATCTTGGGTCCTCCACAATATTAACTACAAAATACCTGATTTTGGAAAGATGTGAGCATGAGTTTAGCTAAAATATGTGGAATAAAAAAAATTTTGAAGAGATGGAAACAATAATGATAACATGATGTTCCTGCCCTGGGTGACAGGCTGCAGCTAACCTTCTGGATAAGAAGTCACCCAGTAGGGTTCAGGAGTGTGTGGGCACATGGAAGGGCAGAAAAGCTTGTATGGTGCTGTTTTCAATTTGTGACCAAAAAAGTGTTGACAGCACACAAATCACAGAATCATAGAATAGCCTGGGTTGGAAGGGACCAGGTTAAGATCAACTAGTTCCAACCCCTCTGCCAAGGACAGGGGCACCTTCCACTAGACGAGGTTGCTCAGAGCTCCATGCAATCTGACCTTAAACACTTGCATGGATGGGGTATCCACAGCTTCTTTGGCCAATTTGTTGTAGTGTCTCACCACCCTCACAGAAAAGAAATTTTTAGTTATTGCTGAGCAGCACTTCACATAGTCAAGAAACTTTCTGCTTCTCACCTGACCCCACCAGTGAGTGGGCTTTGAGTGCATAAGGAATTGGGAGGGGACACAGCCAGAACAGCTGAATCCAACTGACAACAGGGATATCCCAGACCATATGTCATCATGGTCAGCATATAAAGCTGGGGAGAAGAGGGAGGAAGTGCGTGTGGTGCGTTTCTTAACAGTTTTTGCCTTCCCAAGTCACTTTTAGGCATGATGGAGCCTTGCTTTCCTGGGGATGGCTGAACACCTCCCTGTCTATGGGGAACGGTGTATTAATTCCTTGTTTTGCTTTGCTTGCATGTGTGGCTTTTGCTTTACCTATTAAACTGTCCTTATCCCAACCCACATGTTTTCTCATTTTTACCCTTCCAAATCCAGCTGTGGGGAATGAGTGAGCGAAAGGCTGTGGCAGGAGCTGCAAATGAGAGAAACTTATCAGAGTTACTGTGTGTCAGCCTGCCAGACAAAATAGAGATTCCAATTAACCAAGTATTGAAAACTGAAAAAAAAAAAGTAATTTGAAAGGATTTTTTTCAAAAGAAAATTGTGTTCAGAGAAAATAGCAGCAGCCAGGATCTATGAATCTTTCTTCTTGGGAGTACAATGACCATCTGGATAGTGCAACTTCACTGGTGGACCAGGTTTTGGGAATCATGTGTTCAGTAAGCATGATCATATCAGTGATGGAATTCCACCAAAGCCAACTCTTCTCGTTAAAGACCAGTTTTAGTGAATCTAAAGTCTAATTTTGCTGCTTGATCACCAAATCTGCACCATACTGGTTTTCTTTCCTCTTCCAGGGGTAATGAGATAGGAAGTGAGGCAATGTGTAACTTGAGATCTTTTATTCCTCTATATGTGTATGTCATCATATACCACTGAGATGCCTTCAGGAGATGGCAGCTTCTCCACTGAGCACTGCTATTGACCCACTAAGTAGCATGGGAATTATCTTCCGAGGTAATTAATTTTGGGGGTTTTGTTTGTTGTGTTGTTTTTTGGGGTTTAGTTTTTTGGGTTTTTTAAATTGCATTTCTAGTCTCTGTTTGAACTCTTTGGCACAGTTCACTTCCTATTTGGTAATTTCTCTCCTACAGCTCTTTTCTACCATGAAACACTTTGTTCCATATGCTCCACGACTGCATCTTGGTCTTTCCTTTCTATATTTAATTAGTTTCCTTATTTACACTTATGTAATGTCTTCTGACACAGACTTATCTCAGTCACTGAGAAATGTGTAAAATTTCCTTTTCCAAATTCATGCATCATTTACCATTTTTTCAGCTTTCTCTTCTGTGATGTTTACAAGGGCTGAGAGCTTTTTATTCTACACTGACAGAAAACTAGATCAAGCCATTTATCGCTAGAGATTCCATAATTTCTTTAAATGAGAGGGAAAAAAGAACATTTGGAACAGAGCACACTTGTGCTTCTTTTAAGTAAAGGCTCCAGGTAAACAGGCCTGCTATGTTGCAGAAGCTCTCCCCAAGGAGAATCAGGATTTGGAAGATGGCTGGAGACTCAGGCACAAAGATGCCTGTAACCTTACCTTCCCCCAGACACTGGTCATTTCCCTGACCTGTCCTTCCTTTCTGATGTCTTTCTTTCCATGACTGGTCATTTTAGGTGANTTTTTTTTTTTTCATCATAAACCTCAAATCTCATGGTAATAGTTTCTGTGTTCCTTAGTCAGACAGAGTGATGCACTGTTACTCACACTTCAAAGGGATGAAGACAGAGATGAAGTTTTAACAGTCTTGATGGCTTAACACTGTCCTGGAAAACCAGAACTTCATTTTCTGAGACACTCCTTCATGGAGGAGACTGCTTTACAGACCAGACATTGGGGAGCACCATGGCAAGTACTCCGTGGATTATTTTCCTACCATTGCTGGAGGCCGCTTTTCTTGCTGCCTAATGAAATACATAATAGAGAGGCAAGCAGGTAAGGTTTTGACATGTCTGATTTCAATTTTTTTCAACAAAACTTACTTTGTTTTAGTAGTAAATTGTGACTTGGCTAAACAGATAACACTGGGAAGTAATTTTTTAAAAAAAGTAATACTCTTTATTCTTCATCTGAAATAAATAAATAAATCTAATTCCTTTGAACAGTGTGAACTGACAATCCAGTATTTTTCTAACAGACTAGATACTGTATGAGAGACACAGTGCCCTTTTTTCTTCCTGCAACAGTCCACCACAGAGGTCATAGTTGGTCATCTCAAAGACAAAAGAAACCTCATTCTCTGGAGTAAGCATTTAATCCCAAGACTGTTCATAGGTAGTGTTAGAAGGGCTTAAGAGTCTATTGGTCTGTCCCTCAAGGCATTTAAAAATCATTCATAAAAAGTGCTGTGCTGGATTCCATTTACTTTTTTCTAACTTTGTAATCCAAATACGATATAGTGGTAACAAAGTATGGTGCATTCTCACACCTAACATATTTCTGGATTTAAGACAAAAACCTTAGTCCTCTGAAGCCAACAAGGCCTTGCTAATAATGCTAATGCATGCATGCTTAGCACATGAAACTGATTTTCTGTTCTAATAATAGTATTCACTTCTTTAAAAAAAAATAATTTTGTAATTTTGCCTTCTGATTACCATCTTACCTAAAAAACTTTTCATTGGAAAATTACACTGGATTTCCCATAATGGAAAAAAAATAAGGAGATTGCAAGTGCACTTGTAGAATCAGTCAAGTGTGTTTTCCCTTAACAATAAAAATTGCTACTGGAATAACCAGCACGGATACAGCAAAAAGCCTGTAGCAGTCTGCACTTTTAAATGTACTATTATGTACTATAAGCCTTGAGAGATGTTCTGCCTTACTTCCACAAAGCTATGTTTAGCAGGTATATCTCAGGTGCAGGAAAGCATTGAGGAATAAAAAAGGAGTGGCAAGTTCAGACTGTGGTTCTTTTCTGGTTCTCAAATTTGGCAGAACTCAGCCCAGAAAACTGCAGTGATCCTGTTGAATGGTGCCACTAGTGTCACTAGAAGGGTTGTTAGGATAAACTCTGTACATGCAGTGACTACTTCTTAAATGTGTGAATATTTCTAGGAAAAATAACTGTAAGAATGTGATTTTTAAACAGACTTCAGTACCCTTCCAAAATAGGTTTTTGGAGGAGAGTTTGTATTCTGTAACAGTTGACCATTTGTCAAGGCAGATTAGAGAACTGTAAACAGACACTGACAAACAGAACAGCCAAAATTTTAACTTCACAGTGCCATTCTTTAATCTTTCCCTCAGCACGGGTAGGTAATTGTCACCACCTGCCTGCACAGTAGCTGTATTTTGCAACGGGAATAGGATGCTAAAGAGGTTGCATCACTGCAGAAAAGGGACAGTGAATGAGAAGCAGAACTGCAAATCTCCTGACATTTGCTGTGTTAGCTCCATCTCTGCCAAGTAATATAGGAACACCCCCCACTTTTATTGCTAGAAATAGTTAAATATGTCTGCACAGCTAACACAATCTGCAACCTGTCTTTTATTCCCAATAGTGGCACTATCAGGAAATTCAGGGCCACTTCTAATACTCAAACTGGCAATTTGAAAAGCATCTGATAAATCTTCAAACCTACCAAAGGTCAAAGTGCGTATTTTCAAAAAGCATGAAAAGTTTGTTTAATCAAACTTCTTTGACTTTGCACTGAAAAGGTCTAGGAGCATTCACAGAGTTGCTTGCTAGGGGGTGGCAAACAATAAACCGTAAATTATCCCCTTCTAAGCTTGTATTTGGTGCCTCACTGGCCAGGGTAGCTGTCCAAAAGTTAGCCAGGTTTACTTTAAAGAAGTGGCAGTATAAATTGATCCATTTGAAACAGATTGGGATCTGAGTGGGCATATGGTACCAGGATGGTACTGAAAGGCCTGAACGTCTGCCAGCTCTGACTCCTTCCTTCACTGCAGTCAATAAAGTTGTTAATCTGCTGAGAGTGATTTCACAGCCAATCTCTACCTGCCCTGCAGCTTCTGTTTTCTGCCTACTCTGTGAGATGGATTGAGACTATCTATGCATTTCATCTTTAGATAACAGCATGGACACAAAATAGAAAGCAATGTAAAGAGCTCCTTCTGCTTTCTTACAGGAAAAATACCCCTAGTATCTACAAAGTAAGGATCTGAGTACATGGAGATGAAGAGTAACATCATGAGACACAAGCTTGACTCAGTTTCAATTTTTGGAAGGACAGATAGGGAACAGAAAGTAAAAGAATACTTTTAACTATGCAAGGAACTGTGATTTGAAACAATCAAGTGTTTCTAGGCACCCAGGAAATAAAAAAATCCCCCAACTGGGAGGTGAAAGAAAACACTTCCAGTGGTTGGTTGCAGTTCTTTATTTCTGATTCATATGTATATATATCCATACAATGATATTAGATATCCTTGTATTGCTTCATCTATAATTTAAATCAGCATAGGTATTTTAACAAAAAAAAAAAATTGCAACTATTAATTTATATTTGATCTGAGCACTCTGATACACAGTAGAAAAAAATCCATATATAAAAGCTTTATCTGTGCAATTATATGTAATATAGTCCTCTTTCAACAAACTACTGATTTAATAACAGTGATACATTATTGTTAGTATAATACAGAATTGCAATATCATAACATTAAAAAATTTTTCAAAATATATTAATAAGTAAAGATAATCACACCTTGATCTTGGAATAATTTTTGAACCACCACATTGAAGCCCCATTTTGTTTTAATGCAACATTTCACTTAAACAATTTCCTTCCATCTCAGGCTGCCACTATTAGTCCATCCACATTATTCATGTTAATTCAGGAATAACTTTGCTGCTTAGTAACTTCACACAAAGCCTTTAGAATTGAATTCAACTCTGAGCTGACATCTACCACTAAAACCACAAATCTCTTATACTCACTTAGGTCTCAGATATTGAATAAAGACTTGTGCTGAAACTCTGCTTTGTGAACTTCTTTCAGCAAAAACTTCTCTCACAGCATAACATCAGTCATCTGGCTCACGCGAGGTGGCTTAAACTACAGGTCTACAAAAGATGTCATTTCATGCTACTAAATGCTTTTACTAGTTTAGATTTTGGTGACGCTTAATTAGCATCTGGAAGTCAATACAAATATTAATCTGTACAGAAAACATTATCCCCAATATACTAAGTGACAGCACTTTTATAAGGCAGACACAAGCCAGGATTCAAACATCCGAGAAAAGGTAGAAACTACCAGATACTAATTTAGGGCAAGGTTATGGAGCAGAAACAATGGTCAGCAGGATTAGGTCCTTTCTCTGTGAAAATTAACAGGAACTGACAGAAAGATGTGATATAGCAGACTAGCAAGTATGACCGAGATAACATGCACCACCTGTCAGTACAGAGCAAGGACTGAAGATATTTCATATTTCAGTTTTTATGTTGGTCAGTAAGAAAGCATTCTTTTCTCTTTCTGACCAGTTTGTCAATTTTCATTGCAGTAGCTAAACAACTGTGGACATAATGATGGGTGCTTTCTTCATTGCTTGCAGACTATCTTGCAAATACAAGACAGAAACTGACAGAGTCGGAAGTGTGCAAACCACAGAACAAAACCATCAAACTTTTAAGCAGGACAAAACAGAATTTTCACTTTCAGTCTAGATCCTACTGAAAAATCAAGGCTCATGCTTCAACTTTATTCTCCAAGAAAACTTTTGCTTGTTATCTCTTTCATTAGTAATTCTAGAAAGCACGATGGAGTAAGAGCATACTTAAAAGGTACATTTATCTTGGATTGTTATGTCCAACGACTTACTTACAGACAAAGTAAAGAATCCACAGATGTAATTCTAGGGTATATGAAGATCTTGTGAAGAAAAGAAAAATATTTTAGAGAGTATGTAATACTATTATTTCTGTTAGGACTTCCCAAAAGGCAGGTGAGTCAGCAGGTTTGGAAAGTGCCTGCATGTGTTCATTAGGGGAAGAGAAAGTATTAGTCATATTCTGACTCCTGTATTTTTAAAGCAGACAAAGAGAATTAACTTGATAATTAATTTACACTCTACTGCAAAAGCAGTCTCAGAAACTGCAGCTGTTTTCCAGTAAACATGAAGACTTACTGTAATCTCTTTTGTGCCAGTACACAGGACAGCAGCAAACAAAAAAATGTTTAGGGTTTTTCTCTTTTTCATGTTTTTACTGCTGTGTTCTGTGATGCAAACAATAAACTGCATTGTAAGACTTATTTTTTGCGTAATAGAAACCTTTTAAACAATACTTTAACGCTTACTCCTAACAAATTACTGTGACTCACAACTGTAGATTAACACATTTAACTTTTGGCTGTTAGTAGAAAATACTAATTCATTCATATTCATAGCATAAATACTCTTTACAATGGATTACAGAATGTAATTTGAAAACTTGTAACTTAAAAAAAGTTCTGGAGAAAACAAGTTTAGAAAACAACAACAAAGTAATGCTCCAAGGATTTTAGAATATATGACAATCATTTACAGGATTAACTGCTTCTAGAAAAACATCTCTAAAGTAAAGACACCAAAAACATTATTAAAGTAAAATTAATTTCAGTTACTCATTCACCCTCTGGGAGTCTGTTTAATGACTAATTATTTTTTAGTATTTTCTCTTTTCTCTGACTGAATTTAAAAAGTCATTAGGGTTAAATGAAGATGGAAAGGCTTTTCAGACAGCAAGAAACACAAATTTATAAAGCATGAATTCTTTTAGTTGGCAGAGGCCTTAGGAATCACCTAGTTCCAAACACCCTGCCTTGGGCAGGGAAACCTTTTAACTTTTGCTAGGCCGGGCTGTCCAAAGTCCTATCCAACCTGATATGTCAAATTCAAGAAAATCATGCATCATTTCTAGAATTATTTTTAAGCAAAACAGTTGCTGCTGCTTTGTGAAACAAGCAAACTAATATTTACTGTAACAATATCTATTCTGTTCAGCTATGCATAAACATCAATATGCTGAAGACACAAATTAAAAAAATCCCCATCTCATTGACCTGTTCATGAGGCACACTGTTTGCAAATGGTATCCTTTGAAATGGAAATTGCACACACATAGAGAAACCAATGTTAGGTGATAGAACTTTCCTAAAGAAAACTGTTTCTGAAAATAACACAAATAACCAGGCCCCAAAATTTTGTTGTTTCCATGGCAGTCTTCTTGAATTGATGAATGACATGGAAAAGTTATAAACCAGAAACAGTTGACTGAATCACTTATTGTACAACGTGGTTGTGAGTGTCTGGGTGATGAAAATCCAAGTGAACCCTCTTCTTCAAATCCCTGGCAAGGATGCTTTTTACTTCAGGGTCATGTCCATGCTATTTATTAAAGATAAAACAACAAGAAAAATTAATCAGTGCTATGAAGCATGTGCCTTGTCTTTTTCTCAATCCTGAGCTCCTGCTAAGTTTTTCCCATCTCTCATTTACTTCAATGCAGTGGTGCCCAAGAATTTACACACATCCTATCTACCATTTATGAAATACACACCTTAGTAAGTTCCATTACTGTTTTACAGAAATTAGTAACTTCTTTTCCAGCAACTACAATCTGAAGTAGACACCAGATGTGGGAAGATCCAATGGTAATATGACACAACAGTGTGGCAAGATATGTCTGTCCCTAAAAATGCTTCTAAAAGTACAATTCTGCTATTCAGTGCAAACCATATGTCAAATACTTTATAAGTATTCTTTAGAGTAAAAAGTTGTCATCATAAATTTTGTCTCAAGGTACGATTTTCCTTAAAGAATATATAACTATTTAAAGTTTCCTCAATATTTATGAACTGTTACACAATGGAAAAGTTTCTTTCACTGTGAATTATTTTATAGTTTGGGTTTTTTTCAGTCATGAGGAAATGCAAGGAATTGAACAAAACAGAACACAAGGGAGCGTGACAATAGACAAAAGCCTTTGGAATAGGATAAAAAAGACAACAGAAGGAAACTAAGAGCTGGGTAGACTCCAGAAACATTCCAACAGAAAGCATACAGAAAAAAACTGTGTGTAAAACTGCTGTTCTCAGTGTGGAGGGATTTACATGGGAAATCCTATTTCCTGAGCAAGTGACACAAGAAATGAGAAATAGGATCACAGGAAAATTATTGCCACCTCTGAAGACAGATTCATACTCCTGCGGACTAAATAAATAACAAAGCTTAACATTGATTTGGCCTCAACATTTATTTATTTAAGATAAATATAAATTCTTTTCTCATATTGCCTTCTGCTGCTCAGCTTATCTTTCGAGAAAATCAAGAAAACTGTTGAAGTTGCAAAAAGATTTTCTGTTCTTATACATTGAAAAACAGTCCTCCTATTAATTCATTATGGAGTAAAATGGCACCTGAGGAAAAAAAATATGCTCAGAGATACAATGTTGACTGCTCCAGGAATCAGGAATTTAGCTCATGGTTCTAAGGTACATATCAGATATGATAATAATATGACAGCTTTCTAGGATACTATTTTATTTTTAAAAAAGTGAAAGCCATTTTATTTACACACAGTCAGGTTTACTGTATGATATTTCCTGAGAAAATATTCCAGTGTGACACATCAGTGTGTTTCTACACACCAGCCAGATGGGTAGGGACTGCAAAATCCTCAACCACATCTCCCCTGTATACTCTGGACAGAAAGACAATTTCTGCTGCAATAGCTGGTTCTCCTACATGCTGTTCTAGAAATTATTTGTCAGTGCTTGTGTGACACTACAGCTATGAACACTGTCACTGATGAACAGTAAGAGCAGTACCGAGTTTTCCATTTTCATGCTTCAGTTATGGTATCAGACAGAGGAACAACATACCGGAGGACTGACACATTTCCATTTCTAAGGAAACTGGTCCAGCTTTGAAATGAAAAGATGTAAAGATGCTTGAGGTTTAATCAGGAAAATAACCATGAAAGAGGTTGAGAGGCAGAAAAGCAAAGAGAAGGCAGATGATGAGAGCATGGTCCAGAAATCAAAATAAAAGACTTTTTAATCTCTGAACAAGAACGGCAAATTTACCACCTTACTTTTAATTGAGGATAATGCACAGGACCATCTTCACTCTGATCATGCTGCACTTTTTCTAGCTGCTTTTCACATAGCTTCACCTGAATATCCTCAGGCTAAGAATTATACCTGTCTCAGCTTGGAAATGGTCAAGGACACTCCAAACACATTTGCAATGAAACACAAAATATATCTTCAGTATCTAATACATATATCAATTATATAAAATATAAATATAATAAGCTTCATTGCTCTTCTTGCTTGTATATGTTTTTACTGAATATTACCATAAAAGTATTTAGGTCTTCAAAAAGCTTTATGGAGTCTACCCAGCCTCAGTTCCTAGAAGCATGGTTGCAAAATAATGTTAAACTGTAATGACAGTATTAGGCATAAATTCTTACTCCTGCTCCATTGATGCCATTTCTGGATCATTTGAGAGGCAGCTAGTTCTGGATACAAGGAAAAAGAGGAGTAAATATTTCCTCTGTGCACTTCTTTCTCTTTTTAAATATGACATCAAATTTGGGGATGTAATAATTAACTGTAGTGAGTCTCTTTGACAGCACAACACACAAATGTTGTTAGGAACATAGTGTTTTTATTGCCCACAAATAGACATTAGTTTGAGTAATAAATTTTAAAGTTATTTCTTTAAGTTGGGGGAGGGAAGGGCACTACAGTGACTTCATACATCCAACAGTAACAATAATCAATGATGCCTCATATGAGTATTTAGTTCCCCTTTCACTTGCTATGCTGCAGCCTCTACTATCTTAAATGGAGCAACGAGAAAACAGCTTTCTTCCAAAAAGTTTTTACTGTCACATATACAATGCATTTGAAAAACTAATACATGTAAAAATGTTTGAATTGAGATGATTGAAGTTCCATTTCAAGGCTGGATGGGCCTCTTTGTTTAACAAAATATTCAGGTGATCTCAGATAACTACGTAAGTGAATGTATTGTTTCTGAGGCAGTCTAACTGCTAGAATCAAAAAGCAGAGGACAATGTTTTGGATATTTCTCTTCAATTGCTTTAAAAACTAATCTCAGGAGAAATGGTAGAAAATGTGTACTTCAAAAGAAGAAACTTTAGGAAGAAGTACAGCAAAGAAAAAGCCCCAAGATGAAAATTCTGAAGTACATAAGCTGAAGAAAGTAGACTGAAAAGAAACTCCAAAACTCAAAATTTTTGACGACAAAAATCACAAGGGAAAATGTTATACTGGAACCAACAGACACAGGCTCCTTCTCCAGAATTTTTTCTGCAATGCACACATGAAGAAAGTGTTCTGGATAATTTTTAAGCTCTGCTCAGTGTATTAAAGTCAAAGCACAGAGCTATGAATTAAAAGTATCTGCTCATCAGCTGACACTGATTATTATCAAGTTTTAATTCTCTGCCATATCCAGTCAATGCTGGAAAAAAGGAGAATTTATGTACCTATCTTAACTGAGACTGAGGTACAAGAGCTAGCTCTAATTCAGTGAATTATTTAAAAAAAACCAAAAAACAACCCACCACCACCAAGAGACCCCTACTTTTTAAAAACCGCATGAGTCATCTGACATAACAGATGAAGGGTATAAAATGTTTAATGATCCATTTTAACTGAGTAAGTAAGTGATTTCAGTCACTCCCCATGACTACAGAAACAATCATCAAAAACCAGCAAAAAGTTTTTTATAGTGTAAGGGTGTGACTATTTCTTTATACCCAGCAGTACAAAAGAAGGCTGCTTTTAGTGAGAGGGGAAGTCAATTCACAAATGTGGCAACTTAAACAGAAACTGAAACTACAGTCTGATTGTTGTACCAAACACACAGTGCACTACTGCATTCAAACTATTCCTGTGAAACAAGTAAACAGAACGCCAGCATCCAGCTGAAAGCTATCTTACTTAGCTGTTTCTGAAGCTTCCCTCAGCTCTTCATCCAGTCTGCATGAGTAAAAGTTATTGATACAAAGAAACAGAGAAGCAAGCAGAGCATAAGAGATAAGCAGAGCAATAGCAGAGCAAAGAACAAATACAATACATGCTTCTAAAATAGAAACCCAGTATGACTTAAGGCACACTGGCACTAAAACGCTTCAGTTCAGTATGATACCATTTATCCCTGTGCTCAACCCACCTTAAATTTGTAACTCTTATTTAGCTCATTTGGAGGCAGACAGAGAAGCAGCAGGTATCTGAGGCATGCCCAGTGAACAGAGCTGAAAGCATTCAGTTGCTCTATCAGATAATAAAATAGCTGCAGCCTGGGCCAAGTCAAGGACATTTATGGTTCAGTGAGTTTTATTTGCAAGGGAGGCTGATCTCAACAGCTTGAAGGGGAAAGTAAGATTTCACATCTATGCAAGTCCTCTCTCGTTCAGCTGTTGAGATCGCCTGCAGGTGAAAGGCTGTCACACAGATTCACTCCATTATGAGCAGCAGCAGGGGCTAGAAAGCAAGTTTTACCTCATTCTTCTCTTAATACACTTCTCTTCATCATACCTTACAAGATAAGAGTGGATGAAGGAAAAGATGTAAAAGTTTATTTGGTACAACAAACATATTGATTCCCACTTCTGTAAAAACTACCAAACAACCCCACATAAACCAAAACGTGGCATTCTACAGGTGGGATTCCTCCTGAACACAGGTGGTATATTTATTCTTGGCAATGGAGAAATTATGAAGCCAAAAGATGAATCATAATTTTCTACAGGAATCTTTCTCAATTTGCATCAGAACTAAAGCTATCAGCTGAACACTGTTCTCCCTGTGGTATGAGAATAAGCACTCAAGTGCCTTGAATGCACACAGCCCCTGAACCTTGTAATCACAATATCTTGAAAATGTTTGCCACCAGTAGGCACAATTCTCACTTTTCCAGTTATTTTTCAGCAAAATCAGGATCTCTCATCTGGCTGCTGCTGACATGAAGTAGGCAGTTCTGTAAAATTTCTTAAGTACTAAAGTTTACTTGGTACTGGAGCTGTGATTATTTCACCTTTGATCTGAGAGATGGACTTTCCAAACACTTTTAGATCTACAGGGAAGTAAAAATGTGTTTAACACAAATGTGTATACTGCCGCAGGGTAACAGTAAACACAGCAAGGAAACAGAGACAGAAAATCACTGAGTATCATGTTAAGGTTTCTATCAAAGGAGCAATAAGAAATTAAAATTTTTAGAAGAATCAAAAGAGGGAGGGATTGAGGGAAGGAGAGACAGGAGGAGGAGAGGCAGATAAAAAATCATTAGGGATGTTAAAACATTATGGACATGTCTTTGTTCCACATTCTTAGCATCACTCCACCTCTAAAGAAGTTACAGCAGCAAATGAAGTTGAGTGAAAGTCTATACAACCCCCGATTTCACAGCTGTAATTTAGTGTTTTCACAAGTGCCATTGCCAGAACTGAGCTTCCTACTTGCTCACTGGAATTACATCATCAGCTCAATGAAGGAAAAGATGCTACTTTGCAACTACTGTAAGACAGGTACGAAAACTCCTGTCTGAGTCGGATTGATCTGACAGCTCCAAAAACTGTCACTGACATATCATAAGGAAAAGACAATCATATTTGTGTTATCTGCTCATCAAATTCCTTACTAGAACAGAATATTTGGCTGTTCAAAACCTAGGACATTTGATAAAGAGAACAATTAAAATAAAAAACAACTTTCCTGAACAGGATTGTCTTTATAATAACAACTTTATGAAACTCATAAATTTTTCACTCATGTTTTCAGGCTTGGTATATAATTCTATTTTGTTGTTTTCAGGTCTGAAAAACAGCTGAGATGAGCAATGTAAATCAACTTCCTGAAATTTTTAAATAGATATTTTCCTTACCTCACTTTCCTTTTAAGAGTTACTTTCCTTTAAATTCCTGCATTTAAAAAAATTACACATGTAAGGAGCAAAACCTGAGAAACTGTCTTGCAGTGGTTCTGGATTAATCCACGAAAATCAAAAAGATAATGATAAGTGAACCTATGGACTTTCAGTGATCTCCTACTGAACAGGCTATCTTTTAATTATTGTTTCAGTTTAAAGCCCCACAGGACTAAAACTTAGAAACACTTTTACTTGAATAGTGGTAAAAATTATGGAAAAACAGGGCATAGATGATACCTGTGAAAAGGTTGAACTGTTCTCCTACTCCCCTGGAAGTATGTATTTATGGTGTTCTGTGTTTTCATTACACAGTGGCTATCTGCTTCTGAGTTTGACGAAATGTTTGTGGAACAACACATTTTCAAGAATAACAGAAAATTGCTTCCTGTCTTCCTCACAGAGTATTAAATACTATTATTAGTTTGTGGAAATAGTTTCCATTAGAACCAGTACAGGCTTACTGTACATCACTTACTTGACAATACTGTCTGGTATCTGCACATATTCCATTGGAATCATTTCACGAAGCTCTGCCAATGTGTTGACGTATTGTATCTTACTGCTGAACTTGGAACTGAAACACAGAAAAAACCTATTGACTTTGACTCCTAACCTTTTATGATATATTAAAAATAAATGAAGGCATGTATTAAATAATTAAGCATTTTGATATCCATATTTCAACTACAGAGCTCAGCTAATCATGAGCCTACCTGAAGAGTGAGGCTGAAATTGAGTCTAGACCTTCGACTGTTCCTTCCTCAGTCTGAATCACAGCATTTAGGACATTATAAACTGTAATGCCTAACTAGACAATGTGATTAATTTTACAGATTGAAGGAGATGTGTTAACATTCTGAAAATAATCAAACAGCTTACAGAATATTTTCATGTAAAAAGACATGGGAAGCATTCATTTAACATGATCATCATCATCATCATGGTTATCAACTGACCACAACAACTTCCCATTTCTATTTTACACCTCAATCAAACCTAATAAAACTGAACTTGCTCATTTGTTCAGATGAGTGGAGATATGATTGTGTTTATTCTTACTGCAGGGCCTTCTTATGAGAAAATACCTTGTTTATTTCAGCTGTGCTACGATTCATTTATTGTGGTTGAAAAACAAACCCCTGGAAGAAGCCTAAACTGCCTAGAAAACACACTCAAAAACATAAGGCTATCCACTTCTCTAACCTAAGTTATTTGCTATATACGAGGTTAGGAAAAATGTATCTTTCTCATCGGGCTCAGAGACTAATTTTTCAAGTTTAGTTCTGGTGGTACTTAGTCTTTGAACATCAGTAACAGAGACAAACTCACACTGACTCCAAATGTTCAGTGTTGATTGTGAAAAACAGAATACAGTATTTCTGTTTACTGATTTACAGGTGTAACAAGACAAATGAAGCCTCTGAAATAGCTCTGAACAGAAGGCAACTGCCTCTTCCCTTAACATATGAATCTTCTCAGTAAGGTAAAGCGAGACAACTGAAACAGGAATAAACAAAGATGTTGTGTGCTGCGAACAGTTTTTTAAACTTATTTTCATTTGTCCCTGAGCATCACTAGATATACACACTGGAGCAGGTCAATGATCACATTTACGATGTAAGCATCACTCACAACTGACCAGTCAAAGCATGATAACATACAGGTAATTCTTAGCATTTTATTCTAAATGTTAATCTCAGTCTGCAGCATCAGAACTGCCAGCTAACTTGGCAAGCTGCAAGCCAATCAGAAGCTTCCAAAAATGGGGGGTGGGGGCAGATTTAAAAAAATTTTCCGAGTTTACTTCTTTCCCTTGAGGATTCTCCTGGGTCCACTAACCACTGCAGTGACTGACTTCTAAGTAATTCCTTCATGTAGAAGTATGGGCATCCGAGATACATGACCAGAGTAAGTCCTTGCTTCTTTTGGACTTCAGGGAAAGAATGCTGCCAATAACGGTAAGTTCCTATTATTTAAATATTTCCATCAAGTGACAAATATGTTTCGCAGACCCTTGTTTTATCAGAAATCTAATTTCTTACCTAATGCAGCTCAAATGATCTCTAGTCTGAGTATCTGCTCCTAAAAGGAGGATCTCTCCTAGGATCTATCTTTGCTACCTCTAGTTCTTTCATTCTGTGTATTCAGACAACTATTTGTCAGCCAAGATCAGTCCCAGACACCACCGAATTTTTGAGGTAGAACTGAGATAGACTTGAGGTTAGCACACTCTCAGTGACTTGACTGTTCCTTGCCATTCTGCAGTCTTTCAGGTTCATGAATTCCACTGTATTTTCCAGCATCTCAGCTGAAATAAAATTATGTTCCTCGCCTTTAGTTATGTCATCAAAATCTCTGCTTACCTTGTGACCAATTAATTTCTTACTCTAAAATTCCCATTGTGCCTGTCAGCAATCACTTCAGAGCTAGCAAACTAAGCTATTGCTATAGCCATCAGCCTTCAATCTAATCAAGTTTCTATCTTCTTAACATTGCTTATTACTGAATTGACTCTCTCTTCATGCCTCATGGAGTTGTTTACTCAGTTTTCTCATAATGTATGGGTTTAAATATCTCATGTCATTTTTCACACCAGCCATGTGTCCTGCCCACCTTTTTGAGCTCCGATTTGTTCTTCACTTTCATGTTACAGAGAAGACTCAATCTGCTTGACTGAAATGGAGAATTTTAACTGGTCTTTAGTACCTCCAGTTTGTACTGCTAATTTGCTTTGCCAAACTATTTCGAGAGAACATTTTCTCCTGTTTGGTAATGAAAAACCTCTAATCACTGCTGCTCAGTATACTCATTTTGAATAAACAATGAATTGAAATAGACATTACTCTTAAAAAAAATTACTATCTACTTAATATCTGGGAGCAAATAGGATGGCAACAGAAATATTTCAGACATCAAATGCAACTCAGTGAATCCTCATAATTACTGCTGGCAATTCCCTGTTACTCTGCTATTTTGAATAGTCAGTTTCTTCTTGGTCTTAAAGATACCATATCTGAAAGAAAAAGCTCCATTATGACACTTTGCCTTTTGCACTTGGGCAGTGATGGGAGAAATCACATGGTGTTTCCCCATCCCAGCGTCACCTTATCAGGTCAGAGCACCCTGTGAAAGACACCTCCAGTGTCTTCACCTGCAGCCAGGGAGAAGAACTCTCTGAGAGCCATCATGAAGTACATCATTAGCTGTGTGGCTTCTGTAGACAATGCTCTTCTCTTGTCTTAAGCAACTCCTCCTCACACCTCTAAGGTCGTTCTCCCTCATCTCAAGATTTCAACTGTGTACTTACCTATCCTCTTCAAAAACATGTGAGATTTTCAAAGTCAGTAAGATTTTTTTTCTTTTTTACTAATCAAAGCATTATTTTTTATGGCATTAAACCATTTTTGAAACCAGATCTCCTATGCATTCAAACACCTCAAATTGCAGGCAGTCCTCTTGTGTGAGCAGTAACTCATTTTTTAAAACACCAGAACTGTAGCTTAATATTGTCCTATAACCAGGATTTTTAAAAGAAGGCGATTATCATTACATTCAGTCTCCTTTTCTAGATGCCTTTGAGCTGGGCTTCAAACAAGACAATTTTAAGAAACTAAATTCCCAGTTCTACAAATGCATACATGCTTACAAAACTATCCGTATGCTGTCTGCAACTAGACACTAATTTAAAATCACTTTTTTTTTCCCTCCCACTCACTTTAGGAAAGTGAACTGCCAAAATTTTAACATAAATATAAAACGAGCACTCTTCAGTGAAAGATTAACAGCCAGGTTTGATGATTTAAGGTGCTTATGTGTTCTTAGGGACGTGGAAAATCACTGATACACATTACATACCTTATAAAAGGTCGTGTCACAGCCAGAATTGTCCTGATAAACCATGATGGATGAACAATTATAAATGATTTCAGATTCTTCCGTAATCTAAGTAAAAAAGCAATAGTTTCTTAAAAAACTAGAAAAACCCACAGAAGATACAAAAATATCATATACCGTGCACACTGGTATACAGGGGACTAACAGAAACGGACAGTGTTTAATAGCTGTGAATTGGAATGGAAAATATTACTCACCGTCGATCAATCATCTGATAACATTTTTTCATCCAACCCAATCCAGGCATTCTCCTTCTTGGTGTTGCTCCATTCAAGTAGACAATCATATAGTCTTCAGCTACCATTAGCTCCAAGGTACTGATTACATAGCTGATAAAAGTACAGATGTCAGGTGAGCACAAACTGTATATTATCTGCTTAAAAGCCCAAATTAAATCAGTCTACTAGGAATAAACTATGGCAGACCAAGCAATTTATTACAAGAGAGACTTTTCTTTCAAACCAAAGAAAACATTTAGCACTGGTCACCATGGTACCTGTAGATGTGTAACTAGAAAACCACAGTCTTATCTCTGTCTTCAAAAATATGTAACAAAAATAGAGTGTCTTAGTGAGTTTTCAAATCTCCCTGGCTGATTCTTAAAAAGACATTAAATAATGAGATTTTGCAAGGAGAACATGTCAGGATCATGTGAAGACCTAAGAACTTTTAAAATTAACTGCTGAGAAACTTTTATTCACTATTCTAATCATCAAGTTTGATGAACTTTGTTCAATGTGAAAATAAAAAGTGTCAGGAGAAGATACTTGTTACAATTCTTGTGATTCTCACACTACTGCTATGAGTCTGTGACTGCCAACTACAAACACTTTGAAACTCAAGGCTACTAAAATTTGCCCATCAACCTGATTTCTGATGGGAGAGATCACTCCATGACTTCTTTTGTAAGCAAAACACTCTAAGCACTCATTAACACAGTGCTGCTGGGGCCAAATTCATCCTATTCAAAAGAGCACACTACTCAGTCAAATGAGAGGACAGTTCTAAGTTCTTGTCTAGGACTGTATATGCAGATGCTCCACTCAGCAGGCCCCATCCCATTTGGGAGCTGATCATCACAGGAATGTTCAAACTGCTCTCACTACTAAGCAGCCTAAAGGCATGCCTATGTAAAAACTAGAAAGAAGAACCAGAAGACACAGTTTAAAAACCTGGGTGTCTGAGCGCACTCACTGCAAAAGACAGCTCTATCCCTGAGCATACTGGCCCCTTTCATAGGTGTATGGGAATTTTTTACCATCTAATCTGATCCTGAAATTCCTCAGGATGCAATGTCTTTAAAAGAGTTGTAGGAAATATAGTTCTCACCAAAGAGAGTGATATTTTACCTGAGCATAAAGTAGGCAGTCATTAAGTAGACCAGTTCCATGCCTTTGATAAATCCTATCTAAATCACCACTCTCTCAATACATTTCACTGCTCTTTCTTACCTTGCAGTTGTGCAATCCCTGCTTTTACCTGATGCTTGCAAAGGCTCATGTCTAACAGTGAAATAGCAAAGCAAGGGGTTGCATAGACATTTTAATGCAGAAAGCTTAATTTAATTGAACCTACTGACTCCTTGAATAGGTTTTGAAATCAGCCCTTCCCATAGGGCACAACATCTAGTGATTTGAAGGCATTTAGATACTGAACCATACAAAAGTGCATAAGTACTTATTAAAACAGTAAAAGCCTTTCAGTTATAGAAACAGACAGTCTGAAAAATGACTGTGTTGTCTAGAAGCAAAAAGAATTGTAAATATTATGAATAATAAGCTATTATAAGAACAATTGTGAGTATTTCTCATCAGGAAATAAGAGAAGAAATAACTACTATGATAAAAAGAAATCTCTGGTAGTTTTTTAATCAGATCTCACTTCTCACATACTTTCATTCAGCAACTCTTATCCAACGCAGGTTGTATTAGGCCATTTGCCATCTTAAGGATCATGAACTCCCTTGCAAACTTTACCTGTCTAGCAATTTCTTATTATTTGGTAATAATGGTAATTACTTTATGATTTGAAAAGATTGACAGAATTTTTCTCACTAACTAGAAAAATACCCTTACTCTGAAAACAACACCAGCTCTTTGATTTCTAAGTGGGATTTTTCAAGTTGAGATTCTTCTAAAAAATGTTTAATATTTTGACTGTTTCAGCCACGAATTAAACAATCGAATTAAAAAATTCTGTGGTTCTGCATTATCTAGAAGAACTACTCTGGAAGATGACTCAAGCACTTTGGTCCAAACTCTACACTTCAAAAACAATTTTGCAGGATTAGTCAAGATAACAAATAGGAGCAAGACCATTGGAAATGTGAAAGGAATCCAGATGGAAAAGTAACTGCAAAACTTGGGAGCAACTGACGAAAGTTGTTATTCAGAAACTAGAGGTTGCATTTATACTGCACAAACATTATTCATCAGAGACATGCTGTATCAAAAATGGAAAGAGATCCAGTGATTTGCAGGTCTCTCTACATCCCTATAGAATTCATTAGTAAAGAATTAACAAACATTTAAATAAGTTATTGCATATTTAGTAAATTGATGCAATCCCTTTATTTTCATGACATTAACAGGTCTACAACTACAAGAAAGGGGTGAACTAACTTTTTCCTTGTCTTAGAGACAGCAAACTGTCTATAAGCCTCAAAATAAGATGAAGGTTCACAGCCAACTTGGACACTCTCTTATATTACTTACTACTCCAGGAAAAGTGAGGTATAAAACTGACTTTGGTAACAGCCTCAAGTCATGTGGAAAAGGCTCTTAAGGCTTTCTCTGCAAAGTTCATCTACCACCAGCTCTATCCGAACAAGGGTCTTGGGTAAAGACAAGGAATGACTATTGAATGTCAGTCGCGGTTACTCTCAGCTTTTTCCCCTACTTACCAAGTTAAAACTGCAGCAGTAACTCCTTCCTACCTTTCAAATCACTGGGCATCGTATGTAACAATTACTGTAGATGACATGGGGTTCTTAGAGGCTCTACTGGGCAAATGACAGCAGCTGTTCTGATCAGGAACTAAAGCACTCATTCTTGTTTTTTCACTCATAAAGACAGTATGAAAGGCATTGGCTGTCACCAAGTGCATTTTCAAGGACTGGAATTTTAAGGAGACTTTGGTCTGTACTCTAGTGCCTTGTAAGTCACAAATGGCAAAGGCCAGGTCTCCTGCTGGCTTTAGAAATGACTTACTGGGTTTTAGCATAGAAAACACTGGACTGATTAATTTTTTTACCAGCTGTAAGTGGAAGTAGCTGGAGGCTTTTCAGGGGAGTGCTGCCTTCGCAATTCCTGGCTGTCAAAACAAACTTTTATTAGGAGTAATTTTCTTGTGATAAATTTGGGTTTATGTGGCCAAATTTGTGTCCTGCTCAACTGGCCCTTGCCACTTCTACATGAATCAGAAGCAGCTGGAGTCAGGAAACATACTTACAGCTGTTTGTGTTAGCAAGTGCCATTTATCTGGTATTTAAAAAATGAGTGTCAAAAAATGACCCTGTGACTCCTAAACAGGGCATAGGATATATTTAAAAACAAAACAAAAACCAACCAAACAACAACAACAACAACAACAAAATACACCAAAAAAATACAAAAACCAAACAAACCTCACCCCCTGCAGTGATACATCATGATAATACAGTGAAAAACAGTCTGGTGGTCTAAACTGCTGATTGTTCTTAGAGCTGAAAATGATTCGTGAAACAGTGAAAAGGCTACAGTCTTGAAGTTGAAAATACTGCATTCCTTGACATTTAGGGAGATACTACAGTCAGACTCGGTCCTGACAAATATGCGCTAATCTGGGAGGGAGAGTAAGTAAAGAATACCAAAATAATACTCAACAGTTTATCCAAAACTCTCTTCCATGTCATTCAGATCACTCCCCTTCTAATGACCAAAATTACCTCTTAAGTAAAGACAGGTTACCTTTCTCTGCATAATTATGAATACTAGCTCAAAAGACTCTGCCACATTGCTCACATATCACTCACAGGAAAAGGTTTTCCATGACATAGTTGTAATCAGTTCGACTGCTGTCTGGCAAGAAGCATGCTGCAAACACAATGATAGCATTCAGACCATCACCATAGTATCCTGTGAAAAAAACCAAAAAGGCATTTTTGTCTTTGTCAAAGGCTTTTAAAAGGATAAATTTAAAAAGAAATCTCAAAGTCCTGTAATAGAGCTACTGTCTACTATTGAAGCAGACCGAAAATTCATGAACTATCATCAAGCAATAAGGAAATAGGACAGTCGGATAAGGTGAATTCTCAAAAAACACTGTCGTAACTATTCGTAAAGTTTTATAGAGACCAGCAAAAACAGCTTTTAAGGCTTCTACTTCTGGTTCATTGCATCTCTATGGTAGTTATGTGCTGAATGCTCACCTCAGACTGAGGAGTAAGGGGCTACAGAAAATATCCTACATTGGCTGTCTTGCATTGTTTGAATGATGTTTCACCAAGTCTTCCAATTCAATTTCAGTTGCCTTGTGCAGCTCCAATGACTTCAAGATATTACAATTATGACTGCACCCTACTATACCATAAGAGCTTCTGGGGAACAGTTAAGTAATTTATTGCAAGTTTTGTATAAATTACTTTTTTACCTTGGACACTCCAATCATCCAATACAGGCATTCTCTGGGCTGCACCACTGCCTAATGATAGTTGTAAACATTCAAAGCTGTAGCAGTACCATTCTGGGGTCCAGGACTGTTGCTTGCTACTCAAAATAAATCATTTTCTTTTTTTTGTGATGGATTAACATTGGTTAATCTTCTCCACAATCCTGTGCAGCTGCTACTAATTTTCTGCGTTATTAATAATAAATAATACTCCTGCATTTCAGTTTTAAGTTTTGCTTAAAAGATAAGTGTGTATGTATGTATAGCTAGACTCCGCGAACGAAGATTTGGGAGGGTTTTTACCCACGCAAAGTGGATGAATCCCTCAAGCCTGCGCAGTGGATTTTTTTTTTTAGGTGAGGCACAGCATGTGCAGAACTGGCCCCACCCTTTACTCCTGAGGTTCATCTGCCAGGGCCTAGCAAGCTTGGACGGTGACAGCAAGGTCCTTAGGATGTAGGTTTTGGAGTCAGAGTTGTCCTTCTCCTAGGATGGCTGCCAGGTGGCGGATGAGCCCATCCTGCCCGAGGAGAATGTTGCATTGGCTGGGAATCGAACCTGGGTCCTCCGTGTGGCAGACAAGGACTCTACCACTGAACCACCAATACACAAGATACATGTAATCAGAAAGCAAATTATAAAGATACTGTAGAAATGGTTGTAAGTAGATAGCACTAATGATGGAGAGATACAGGAGCTGGATATACTTAGAGAAAAAGTCAAAAGCCTTTCAAGAGTCTTGAAGAACCTGACCATAAGGGAGAGATGATAATGTTTGTGAAGGAAACTTTCATTTCTCTCAGAGATAGGAACATGTTCCTTACAAAAGTTAAAGCATAATACTGCCACTTAAACACTCTTCCAAAAGGAAATTTTAAGACTTTTACAGTGCATTTTCAATAGCAGAGGGCAGTATCCAAGTCTAATTAAAATGCACATGGAACTCCACTCCCATTTTTAGCACAAATACACCTTGTTCGAATTGTGGTGGGTTTGGCTGGAATAGAGTTAATTTCTTCCCAGTGCCTATGTTTTGGATTTGCACTGAAAACAGTGTTGATAATATAGAAATGCTTTAGTTATTGCTGAGTAGTGCTCACACAGAGCCAAGGCCTTTTCTACTTCTTTTAGTACTCTCAGCAAGCAGGCTGGGGGTGCACAAGAAGTTGCAAGGGGACACTGAAGGACAGTTGACCCCAGCTGATCCTAGGAATACTCCACACCACAGGGCATCATGCTTAGCATATAGAGACTGGGAGAGAAGAAGGAAGGAGGGAAGTTATGAGTGCTGGTGTTTGTCTTCCCAAGTCACTGCTACTCACGATGGAGTTCTGCTTACCTGGTGATGGCTGAACACCTGCCTGCCCATGGGAAGCATTGAATGAATTCCTTGTTTTGCTTTGTTGGTGTGCACAGCTTTTGTTTTACCTATTAAAACTGTCCTTATCTCAAACCATGAGTTTATTCACTCTTACCCTTTCTTATTCACCACGGGGGAATGAGTGACTGTGTGGAGCTTGGTTGTCAGCTGTGGTTAAACAACAACAGGAATAAAGCAGTATTTCTATAGCTTCAAATAGGGAGAGCATTTCATTCCTTCCATAAATTTAAAAATAATTTAGAAAATTTCCTATCATGCTGCCAAAAAGCAATCTGTCCAGTTGGCACAGGAGCTTGGTAGGATGGGCACATTGTGGCAGGTGCATCCACTAAAATACACAGAACAGTTTGCAGTTCATGGAAAACAAAATGATTATGTACAGATGCTAATGAACAACATACAGAAAAAAAATGCCAGAGACAAATATAAGCCACTTTTTCTCACACATGCTTAAAAAGAAGGAATGTTCATCTAAGAGAGGAGTGCATTTTAATTCATCACTAAAAGCCAGTAAATGCCATTTGCCCAAATTCTCAGCCTATGCATACAGAAATATCTGTAAGAAATTTCTCCATCAACATATGTTGAAGATAATCTCACTCTGCCAATTTTACTCTCCCTTTTCCTATTTCCTGGCTACCACACAGATTCTGCATTTGCTGTTATCTGTCATTTGTCATGGAGGAATGTTCAGTAGATCGTGAAATCATCAAGACTGCTTGACTTCAAATTAATTTTAGTCAGAATCTGTTATTAACCTTGAGGTTAAAGAAAAGATTCCTGGCCCTCTTAACACTCCACTGAGGTATTGCCAAAGTGAACTTCATACGGACTAGGCCTAGCTGCCATAATGTGGAAGTTGTTAGACCTATTCAAAGTCTTCCCATGGTCCATGCAACAAAATGATTTTGGTTTCCACATCTTGAATTTGCCACTTCATAAACAGAGAATTTAATCCAGTCCTTAACTCACTTTTATTTGGCTGTATATCACGTAAAATTTCCAGTTTAGGCCATGGCAGGCTGAAACCCAATCGTTATATCTCACACTGTTAGTCTAATGGCTAATGCTACTGACTAGCATCCTTTCAAAAGTGAAGGAAACTTAATGCTCTTTTTCTTAGATTTTGGTCGTCTAACAAAATAAGACGTCAGACAAGTAAAATTTGAATTCACATTATTTCATACTGAGAGTTGAGCTGAATTACCTAGACTCCCACTGGTAACTGCATTATTATGCACTTCACAGAACCACTTATTAACTTGCTAAAATGGACTGGTATTTATTTTTCACAAATGCTGACAAAAACATATATATCAGCATCTAGTAGGAAATAGTTTTCACCATAAATATATATTGGCTAGTTTACAGCATACAAAAATATATAAACACCATTAGCAAGGCACCAAAATATTTAGTGTTTGTTTCCTAAATTATGCCATCTGTGTCTGTTTGCTAAACTGTGTCTGAGGTGTCATCACATTAATAAATCTTTGGTGGTGGTGTGGTAGTGAAAAAATGCTTGGAGGTTTGAGAACCTTTATTAATTCTGATTAAACATTCTGCACACTGGCTATCATGAATGCCTGTAGGCTAGCATTTGGCTGCTTTTAATATAAATGTGCAAATTTGAGGACCACGTCCTCAGGTAATATAATTAACCATATTTTACTTGTGCCACTTTTACCATATAGAGATTCAACACTGAAAATATACTGGAAAAAATGGTGACCTTTAAATGATGCTACAGATCAACACCACTGTGAAAAATGCATCCTCATATAGACTCATAAATCTTACCTCTGAAATGCTGAGTTGCCTGCCTCAGTTTTTGCAGGAGTAGAATAACTCATCCTTATTTAATACCTTACTTAACAGAGAGCAAAGAATGTCCCCCAAACATAAAACCCAAAGATAATCTAAACCTGAGATACCAAGGAAAAGGCACTTAGAAAGCTTTGTTTCATTTTCTTCCTTTATATAGTAATATTTATCAATTTGTATTAATTAATGCAGAAGTGTACTAGCAACACCAGAACTACAAATTCTCTAACTCAATATATTCTGTGATTCTCTGAGGAGACTGCAGAGCAGATGAGCAAATGAGACAATACAGCAGGCACGAGGTTTAAATGTTTTCTTCAAGATGTTATTTGATAATCATCAACAAATTACATGAACTCAAAAACCCATAAACCAGTTTCTGGTGAAATGCTGCCAGCAACTATAAATGGCAGAAAACCAGCATAAGGAGCTTAGCCAGATGAATTAAAGCCTCAGGGCTTTAATGCAGGGCTGTATATTTTTTTCTTTTGCCACTCTACTCGTTTAGCTCTGTGCCCCCACATACATCATTCAGCAAATCACAGAACACTATACTTGCTCATGCAAAAGGTTTTGTTAAAACCCATGAAATGAAGTTTTCAAAATTTTATTCTGCTGTAGGTCAAAAGCTTTTTCCCTTGTTCAAGACAGTTTTAGCCTACAATGACCAGATCATTACTGACACATGTATGTCAGTTTGCTGCTCCTGAAATAGCTCTGAGTTTAAAATATTTATCAGTTATTGCCACATTGAATTGAACATCAGGTTGATTTCGGCCAAGGCTGAAAAATAAATTCTCCACCTGCCAGTAGGATAACATAACAAAAATAGAAATAAATCATGATCAATAAAACGCAATTTTTTTACATCAATTTAAAAAATGCTTATAGGTTTTTCCTACCTCCATGTGAAATGACCCTTTTATACGGCTCAATGACTTTCATGTCAATTCTCTGTTCTTGTTCTCCAATAACCACCGTTCTCCATAACCTGTTGTCCTCTCGCTCCTCTTCAGCAGTGTACTCTGGAATTGATTCAGACTCCTCCTGGGAAGCATCCTTAGTAGCAGTACGCTCTTCTAAAAAACAAAATTGTATATATTACTTCTTCCTTTAAAAGCACTAAATATTCTTGCTGTTACATACATTTAAATGACTGACTGAAATTGATTTTTTTACATTACTTGTATAAATAAGAACAGAATGTGATCATCTGATAGTAAATTAGAAGCTTCAATTTTTTTTAGATTTTTCATCATTATGAGCATAAAAAGAATAACAGCAACTACCACTATGCAGAATACTGCCACAGAACGTTTTAGTGCATCAAGTTGGTAAAACTGAGCAGATGCTCACTAGAACTACTGCACCATAGGTCTTTTTAAATTTTTTTGTTGCAAGTAGTATAAGAACTATGCTAAAAAAAAACAACAAAAACAAAACCCAAAGAAAC
>VXAU01005835.1:935973-983978 GCA_013399695.1 Formicarius rufipectus | reverse complement strand
ATATATATATATATTTATACAGGTATAAAAGCATTAATATCAAATACATGCACCCCCTTAACCGCGCGCAGACACTGAGGGAGATTTTAGCTCCGAATTGTCAGGCTTTAATAGATTTAAATCAGGCTCTGAACGCTATTTTAACATATTTTTTTTGTGCGTGTTTAGTAACAACAGTCATCTTAAATTGTAGTGGCACATGGCCAGAGGGAAGAGAGGTGTTAATGAGACTCACTATAAATGGAAGGAGCTCGGGAGTGACAGTTTTCCGGAGCACTGTTGGCATCGGATCGAAGAGACAGGTGGTGGCACAGGGCTGACCGATCACCTCAGATAATGATGAAAGAGGAGTGACAGGGGTGAAAGATTCAAGGACCACTGAAGAATGGGGAGGGGGAAGGCAGGGGCCATCAGCCAGCCCCGACAGGCTCGGCCGGCTCCCCACGCGCCGCTCGCGCCGGTGAAATATGAGAGGGGCTGATAAGGGGGAAGCAGAGTATTATCGATATCAGATGTGGAAATGAGTGGACTTAGTAACCTATCCACCATTTGGAGTAAGTATTTACGGTTTCCATGACCAGAATCAATCAGGTTTGAAATTCATTCTTATTTGGCAGAGGAAATGTGCACTTAACCTTTACATTCGGGGTCTCCTGATGAATATTGACCTAGAAAAATATCCCAAAGGTGTTCGGTCCGACGAAAAGTTATTTAATAATTTGGTAAATGATTGCTGTACCGCGGGGACTAAATATTTAGATCGGAAATCCTAACTTTAGATGGGTGCCAGAGCAGGGTGCAGATTATTGCTACGCTGAGAGCCCTCCAACCTCTCATCAACCAGCCATAAATCAGGGGGATGGAGGAGTTCAGACAGAGCAAATTCTGGTGACAGCCACGTGATGGACTCACGGGGGAGAAAATGAAAATTCATTCCCTGACAACCTGCTACAGGCTGCAGGTATGGCAAGGGGGAGAAGCTAAATAGATCTGTATCAGCTGCGAGGATGGCAGACCCCCAGCATATGGAAATGCACCGGGAGGGAGGTGAAACCCGGAGCTGCACACAAAACGCTCTCACGTCACAGAGGCTGAATCACCTGAGCAAAGATTATATAAAAATGTAAATTGCCTGCTCCTGACCCAATCACGTTTAAAAATGAAGGGACAAAGAGTGACAGGAAAGGTGCTATTATTACAGATTCAGGGTGATGCACAGTCACTGCTCAGATTCCTCCTCGGCAGCGCTTGGGAGGAGAGCTCAGGCACTGCGAATAATTTCCCTGCAACTGCCCTCTCCTACTGATACACCCGATCCGGAGGCTTTGGGGATGAAGGGAAAGGATCCCGTGGATTTGAAGGGGCTTCTGAGAGGGATCTATGCAAATCTGCTCTAGGCGGGGATTTTGGGCCCCGATTTTTTTAATCTAACTCAACTTGCTCAGTATTTGCAGTGCGCAGCTAAATATTAAATTTCCTTTAAGAAAGATCATTTTATAAAGCTGTTCTTGCTTGTGTGAGAGTAATGAACTCAAAGACGAGCTGGAATTGCTCTGGAAGGCACAGGCTGCTTGACTTTACAAAGGATCTCACTAATGGGTTAGATCAAGTATTGCTATCCCTAAAATTAAATGCCAGTGTTTAAAGCTCCATTTTTATAAGAAGAATTTGCTATTAATAATTTTAAAGGCTCTGGATTAAATAACTAAAAATGCATTATTATTGGGTTCATAATTACTTTAAAAATGTTCAGGTTTTGGTCATTTTCCCTGCATTATTATGGCACAGAGGCAAAATTTCACTCATATATTTGACTTAAATGACAGTCTTTTGGGATTTGCAACAGAAATTATAACTTCTGCTGCAATTTACATGTTAAGTTCTGTAACCCCGTGATAGTTCACCCATTTGTAAAAGAACAGTAGGTGGCCTAGTGGTCTAATATTCAATGAATAATTTTATCTTACATCAGACACGAGGTCCAGTTGAATGTTTCATTACATTAAAATTGCACCGGGTGACATAAACTTTGTAATTAAAAGAGCATAACTTTTCCAAAACGCTGTAGATGAGTCTCACAAAAAAAGCAGCATGTTTAATCAAGCTGCTACAACCTGAGGCTGCTTTTCTGCCTACCTGTTGATGTGTTTATTGTCACTGGCTGTCTGCAGCTCTTGGCAACTGAATTCCTTAATCTTTTGCATCCCAAAAGTCACACTGTTTCACGGTGCTTAGTTGGAAAATAAGCAAAAATAAATAAAAATAAGTAAAACATAGAAACCAAGGTGTCGTGGCTGTGGAATGCTGCCTTCCCTGGTGGTTGTGGTTGAGTATCCTGGACTGTGCTTGGCCTGGCTGTGCCCCGGGGTGGCCCTGGCGAGCACAGCTGGAGAGGGTTGGGAATCATGCCCTGCTCTGGAGCTGCCCGGGCCCCGGGGGTTTGGAGATGTGCCGCATCCCCGGGAGCAGCCCCCGGGGCACATCAATCTCCTCTTCCAATTGCTTCCTAATGGCCCGGGAGCTTTCCAAAGGAACCGCACCACGGAGCGGCCCTGCATTAGCTTTTATTTGTCTTTCTAGAGATTACCATTAGTCATCGTTAGTTATGAGGCAATGGCAGATATCAATTAGAAGATGAAGTATGACCCAAGTCACGTGCAGGTGGTAATGGAGCTGCTGCAGGAGGAGCTCCTGGAAGCACTGCAGTGTGGTGGCTCCGAGGTCCTCCCTCTGCCGTGGGTGTTTCAGCTGTGTTGAGCTCAGGCAGCTGACTCTGGCTTTGTTTCATTTCACTCTCTTCTGTTTGTCCACTCGAGTGAGCTGAGTCAATGAACTCATCCTTGAGCTGGAACATTTTTGGATTTAAGAGACCAAAGTTGCAACGTGCCCTTCTGAGCTTGGAGTTTTGCACTCTTTCACCCCAAATTAAATTTCTTTCCCATTTAAAATTAAAATACTTACTTGGCCCATTGGTATAAACAAGAGCAGGGAAAGACTCTTTTAATATCTCTAGATGGTTCCAGTTGTTGCTTCCTAAATTGTGGTCTCTGAGATGAGGCTTTTAAGGGCAGAGAGGAAATAGGAGTTTCATTGCACAGATACACTTATTGTCCTAACAGAAAAACCAGAGTCATTGTAAAGGGTTCAGGAGAGCTGATCTATCTCAGTTGTGGTGTCGGATACAGTTTGATAGAGACAGCATTAACTGATGCATTATGTAGTGTTTGTTAAGATACATCATCTCTCAACTTTTGATTGCTCTTTGAGATAAAGGCTTGTATTAACCCCAGATTTCCTGCTGATTTTTTTTTTTTCTTGACAGTGTGGCATGAGGTGTAAGGAGAAAGAGAAAGCAGATTTTAAAAGTCTGGAACAACACCTAAAGATGCAGATGAAATGCAGCTGCCTACAGAAAATAAGGCGATTTTTGAAAATGCCACAACACTCATCTCTGCTCCACCTACCTCGATTTCCAGGCACCCAAACACCTCCCCAAAGCCATCCGGTCTTTGTTGGCCCGGGTTTTGCAGAGCCCAGGGCTGAGCCTCAGTGTCTGGACCCCCAGTCTGGTTCCCTGGCTGGTGTGGGGCTGTTCTCTCTCTCCCTCCCCGTGCTGCAAAAGCGCTGGATGTTCTAAAAATAAAAGCCCGGATTCAAACATGATGTATCTCCTTTGATTTCCATGCAGATACACGAGGCATGAATGTATCTATTATGTTGGGGTCTGCTGGAATGTTAATTTTGAGAGTCATTTCTCTCAATCTATAATTATATCTTCTTTGTCAGAAAGTAGGAATTTCATAGAGCGAAGGGGATTAATCTCAGTCACTGTTTTCAAACAGTTTGAGTTGGGTAGTTTCTGTAAGACTATCATTTCTTTTCTTTTAAGCCAGTTAAATTTTGCCTGAGGCTAACATTTTATACCCAGAGTAAATCTTACTAAAATTAAGAAACAGAACATACAGCTGCCCTTATTCCTGGCCCACAGATGTTACCAAAATCTGATTAAAAACCCCTCAATCTTCTGCTGCACCTTTTCATTAGTGCAATAATCATTTTTGCCAAATATCTGGCAGAAAAGGGTGGAAAAAAAAGTGAAAAATATGAGGTTTTGATGATCAGCATCTTTGAAAAGACTCGTTGAACCTAGTGGGAGAAATGAGGACTTGGGGTAATCCATGTGCTGAAATATTTTTGCTTCTTTTTCTAGAAAATGTGCAATTTGGTCAGGCAGAAAAAATTGAACAGAGCCTTCCAAGCAATAAATCACTGGATTGCTGGTGACATTCATACAATGCGGATATAGTGTTAACTGTATGAGTCAGACAGCCCTTACTGCACTCAGCCTGTTCCTAGGAGGTGACCTTGCCACGGTGTAGTAATCAATCATTCTGGCACAGGACACACTGTTTTTGTTTAATATTACACTATTGGAATATATAGTAAACAAAGTGCAAAGGAAATTTCGAAAGCAAGCACCAGAGAAGGTGTGCTGTAATATTTTGCAGCCCGAGGAGTGCCAACAACATCCCGGGCCCTGTGTGTGCCTCAGGATTAGTAACTTTAGGGCTCTTAGCAGCACCAAAGCATATGTGACTGCACTCAAATACTTCAACTGTCTGCACAGCTCGAGAGGAACAATTCAATGGAAATGTGAAGTTAGGATTACAAAAAAGATTTACTACCAGGGACGCTGCAGTCTTACACATTTCTTCTTTTGGCACTTTTATACAGTGTATACATCACGATTTTCCCAGCCAAATGACAGAGGAGCAACATCCCCAACCGCCTGAAAAAAATTAAGCAAACAAATCTTAATTAACTAGTAAAAATTCTTTTAGTGTACGATAAGCGAAGTGTTGCTGCTCGTAGCCAAGAGGTTATATTGGATTTCCATGCATGAGTTATACCAGGAGCTAGTTAATTCATGAAGTTTGCTGTCAGTGCATAGGGTAAAGGAAGACAAAGGCAAACTCTTTGGAATGAAGGAACCCTAAGTGAAATATATTTGGTTCTTACTGTTTTCACACATAGTAGAGATGAGAGATAATGGGGTGGTAATTGAGTATATAAAACTACCTTGTCAGAGAGGCAGCATTATTGTCAAGTTTGTTCTGGTTTCTCCAAGTGCAAACCACTATGTATGTGCTGCAAAGAGGTGAAGAATCAAATCTGTTATGGCTAGGATTTCATTTAGATATAAATGTGGACACACATAATTTTTTCAATACTGCAGCCTGCTCTCATTTTCCCGTGGTTCTGGAACTACTGGTGAGCCATATGGCACTGGGAAGTGGCCTGGGACTCTGTTTGGGGTGACCAGCCCGTTCCATTTGCTTTCACATGTACAGAAAATCAAACAGCTCAAACAGGGAGCAAAGGCAAGTGGCAAACACACAGAGTTTTGGCCCTGGCTAGCAGAGGGAAGCAGTTGTGGTGACACTTCCCAAGGTGATCTGTAGGTTTTCTTCAAAAGGGTTGGATGCTCTTTCAACTCTAAGCAGCTGAGAAACACTGCTCTGAGGTGTCCATCACGGGGAGATGAATTGAGCTTTCTGTGTGCTGCGGGGTCAGGAATGCCTGTGCAAGGCTGTCCTGGGTGAGCAGAGACACTGCTGGCCCAAATCTGCGTATCTCCATAATTTTCCATGGCATCTGGGAGTTGGAAACCGTTTGGATGATGCTAATACTTTTTTTTAAAGCAGCATCTAGGGGAATGTGATGAGTCCCTGTCAGCAGCACCTCAGTCCAGACCTTGGCAGAGCTGACCCTGCCCCATCACCAAGAACCAGCCTGTGAGCTACTGGAATTTGAGCTTTAGAAGCAGTGCCAGCACCTGCAGGTCTGGTAGGGTCCATGTCCTCACTCTTTGCCCTCCAAATACCTTTAGAATGATCCTGGGTTGCGCAGCCTGTGAGTTATCAACACCACAGATGCACAGGAGGTCAGAGTTTCACATAGTTATGGTTATTTCATACCTGGGCAAAAATAAAGTCGCAACCTGATATTTCAACCCATGCCACGGGTTTATGCTGTATTTGCTCAAGCACTGGAGCCAAATCCATTTCTCCCCAGACTCTGGCACCATGGGCAGGTTGCAGCTGCTTGCAATGAATTTGGTGGCCAGCCCTATCAGCTGACCCACAGAACATGAATGCGCCTTTATTATATGTCTGTGTATTGCACATCATAATTATTTATTGTCCATCTGAAGGAGTCAGAGGATCTTGGCGTCATAAGTTTCTGGTTGTTTTAATGGAAAAATTAGTGTTGGGCTGAGCAGAAAAATGTGGGATGCATGAAACAGGCTCAAATTCTGAATTCTGCCTTTTCATCTAGTGTTCATATTTCTGAATTTCAGCCAAGAAGGGGAAGAAAGGGGAAAGAAGTATCTAAGAGCTCTCTCAATTTGTCCACGAGCTCATAGGTTTCTTTAGTTTCAATATATGTGCAACAGAAAGTAACAAAACCCAGCCTTGTAGTAAAACCTCAAGTGTAGGTTTACATGGGTGTACCTGAAAGGAGAGCTTGGCATAGTATTAGGGAAAGCAGCAAATTAAATATGTTTCCCAGGACATTTAATTTTGCAATAAAGTCCTTGGCAACAACATTTTTGTTTATCTGCCATCAATGCTAAAAACTGAGCTGGTGTTATTTTCCTGGAAGAAACTATTGCACAAAGAAACATCAGTTATATTAAAAAATGCATTTTGAAACTTTCAGTGGATTAGTGGCAAATGGGTGTTAAGGCTCTTCGCAGTAAATATTAAATTACTAGAAAGATACTGTTAGATGCTGACTGCTCATGTTGATTTTATCTTAGTTGTTTAATCATTCTACAAATAACGTGCCCAGTCAGGATGGCAATGTGTCATGTTCTGGGAGTGATGGCTATACATTACTAGCCTTTGCAGAAATAACAAGCACTTACTATCAGACACTCAACAAAGACATAAAATAACAAAGTTCTGCTTTAAGTTAAAACATCTCTTTTTGGGTTAATCAAAGGAAGGAAGCCTAAGAAAACACCCTGTCAGGTTAACCTGGATTCTGTGTACAAACACCATAAAACCCTGCACAGGTTCTCTCCCAGAGCTGCATTACAGACCTATTGCAATGTCTCAGATCAGTGGGGAATGATCATTTTCGCTGCAGTGCCACTGCAGTGTCCCACCTCTGGAGCAGTAATGGGTGTCAGGTACTGTTTGGACTAGAATGGATGAAGCCATCACCCCCCTGCCATGTGTTAATTCATTGCCTCAGACATTTTCATATCTGAGTCATTCTCACCCATCGCGGTGGTCAAACCTTGGTCGGGGGCACAGCATAGGCGCTGCCGGGGAGAGAGCAGCCACCCAGCCCAGCAGTGTCCAGCACAGCAGCCCCGCCACCAGCTCCTTGGGACATGGAGAGGGAGAGTGAGAGCCTCATGCTAGCCATCTCCCCATAGTGGCATTATTTCCGCCAGAAAATAGAGGGTCACACAAAACTGTGTGAGAAATGTTGTGTTGTGGCTGGCTTTTTTTTTTTTTTTTACTCCCCTGGTTTTGTTCAGTGATTATGTAGAACCTGCTGGAAAGGTGTTTATTTCTGTTTGTGAATTGAATGCGCTGGGTGTTTTTCTCCAGCTTTGCCCCAGGCTCTGTTGGATGTGATGATGGAGCTGGAAGTGGAGGCAGACACCGGCGGAGCGTACGCAGAGGGAATCTGGCTGGAAAACAAAGCCCTGTTCTGGCATTTCATGCCTCTTAAAAGTCCCGCTTCATGCAGGCAAAGTGTGAGTTAATGTACGTTAAACAGGACGAGTGAAGTGAAAAACAAACACGTAAAAATAAACAGCAGCTCATTGGAAGAGCTGGGGCCATTCTCAGTGTATGAGAGCAATGGGGCCACCAGCTACAGAGATGAATTGCCCCTGAAAAAACCACCCCTTGTCCACCCCATCCCCAAGTCAGACACCTGGGATAGTGATCCTGACTCCCTTTTCTCCGCTGTTTGTGACACGTGGGTGATGGAGAACCTCACCCCGTCGTGTGTGTGTTGCACATGGACACCTCCGTAGGTTTAATTTCACACATATCTATTGCACATACACAAATAAATTCTCCCATACCATTTTATTGAATTTCTAGTAAGTTGGCAGACTAAAGTGATTTTTAACACTTCTCGATTGGATTTATGATTTCTGTGTCATCCACCCTGCTTCTGACATTAGGAAATGTTCAACATGAGGGAATCATTCACTGGTTCTTTTAACTACACTATAAAACATTTTAGTCTCCTTTCTTTCAGAAATCCATAAATGGCTAATTTAATCACAGCCTTACAGCAGAAACCCTCAGTTTCCTCTGCTAATTATGTGGTCGAGTGTTGGTGCTTAAATCATTGTGAGATGTTGGGGACAGGTAGGGACAGGGCTGTCAGGGCTCAGTCACCAATGGTCAGGTCATGGTTGGGTTTCCAAAGCATGTAAGGTCATCTGGGTCAGGCTCCTGTCCATGGGGCACACAGCACAGCATCTCCAAGTGGTGTTTGCAGGAGATCATAGAGTCATAGAAGTCCAGGCTCAAAGAGACCTCAAGAATCAGCTGGTATAACCTATTTTGGCAAAGCATGGTCTAGACAAGGTGGCCCAGCATCCTGTCTGGCTGAATCTTACAAGCAGACAAACCTGGCCCAGAGAAGCTGTGGCTGTCCCATTCTTGGAAGTGTTCAAGGCCAGATTGAACAGGGTTTGGAGCAACCTGGTCTAGGGAAAGGTGTCCCTGCCCTTTGCAGGAGGTGGAACAGGGTGACCTTGAAGGTCCTTTGCAACCCAAACCACCCTGTGCTTCTATGATACTATGAACTTCCCACATTACACCTTTCCAAAGCTGAGACTTCTCAGCTCTCTGGAGTGGAGACTTATTCTTCTCTCTGCCAGACCTACTATGTTTTCCTGGAAAATTAGGACCAAACCAACCACAAAAAGAGCTTTATAAACCACACTCTCTGTGGTGTTGACTGAGCCTTCCTTCCTCCAGCGTCCCCCCAGCTGAAGCACGTTGGAGTTTCAAAGGCACGAGGAGCTGGGTGGTGAGAGGGCTGATGGCCCTGTGAAAGCACACACACTGCCTTGCAAACACTCCAGGTAATTAACCAGTAAGTCTTTTGCTTGCCTGGCATCCTGAAACCTGAGCTTGTGCTTTCCAAGAAGGTTTCTTGCTGAACTGGGCATGGGTTTTTATTGCACTGCATTGAATCCACAGATTACTAAGGTTGCAAAAGCCCTCTAAGACCATCGTGTCCAATCATTAACTCAACAGTGCTACTTTTACACACTTTTTTAACACTTCCAGGGATGGGGATTCCACCACTTCCTTGGGCATCCTGTTCTGGTTTTGACCACCCACACCTTGGAGCAAGCGCTGCAATGTTACTCCTCCTTTGTCAACTACAAGTAGGAGCTACAGCTCCTCAACTTCATAGTTTGAAGTTTGGGTAATTTGAAGTCTGGATCAAGTGGACCCTTTTGAGTTTGGCTGAGTTGGGTGTCATGTGCTGGTCCATCTCCTTGCAGAGACAGGCTGGATGTAGAGTTTGTCACTGTGAGTGCAAATCACTCCCCTGACACCAAAAGGAATCTTGGAGGCAAGCTGGGCAAGGTTCTTGGGATTAAGGGAGTTCCTGCCCATCCTATTTGCCCTGTGTACAGATTATCATGGAAATCCTTGGTAAAAATATTAAATCTATGTAAGAAATAAGGAAAAAAAAATAAAAAATTGATGCTGGTATTAAAATTAATATGAAGAGGAAAAACTTTAAAAACTGTTCTAGCAGTTTTATCTGCATAGAGAAATGCCCTAACCTTTGCACTCTGTATATGGTTTTACTGAGACTCATTTGGTCTGGTAATTGCTCAGCTCCACCATCCTTACTATTATTTCATGTTTTGTGGTTTATGCAGTGAGTAATTTGCTATACAAGCACCATTTTATGTTATGCCCAAAACCATGAAATAAAATTAAATATCCCTCAAAACTGAGATCTTTGACTTGTTCTACAGATCATGCCTTAATTCACAGCAGCATCTCTGTCATCACTTTCTAGGAAAAAATACATCTAATAATTGAATACAATATAATAATTAACGTCTTAATAAGTGGGAGAGAAAATATCTTGGACTTGTGCCTGTAATGTTGCACAGCATTGAAAATTTTGGACCCCACAAGTGTGTTAACCTGCCTGTGTAGGTCTTGCAAAGATGTTTTCTCCTCCCTGCCTTTCCTGGGGCATCCCAAGCCCTGATGGTTTCCAGGGTATGCCCTGAATCAATAACATTCTTTGGATGATTTTAAATGTATTTTCTGATTTAAAGAAAAATACATTTGCTGCATCACCTCTCATATTCGTTGCTCTGTCCTCTCCCATCCTCAGCGTCATTCCCTTCTCCTTCCCTCCTCCCTGGCCTATCCTTTCTGGAAGCATTTCCTGCACCAGTTCCCATTTTCTTCCCCGTGCCTGTTCCACACATCCCAGCACTCATGGTGCCACAGCAATGCAACACCTGATGGAGAATCCTGATTTGCAGATGTCACCACATACACCAGCTGTATTCCACCCCAAAACTTCTCTTAATCCATAATAATCAGTACCATCCTGCAGAACCATATGCACCATTAAGTACAGTTTACATTTAATAAAGTCCTGTTTTTCTTCATTAGGATGCAGCTCCCCTCACAAAGTGCTTACTTGGGAAACACTTGGGGATGAGAAGTTGCTGCCCACAATATCTCTCCTGGAGTTCAAACCCCAGTTTGTGTCCTCTTGCCTGGGCTTGGATGGCAAAGAGGACTGATTTTCTTCTTGAGTGACCATAAGTCATTTTTCAATCCAGTTGCTGCTGATTTACTTGGGGTGAGAATCATGATTTCTAAGGGGATGATGGGAAAGGAGCAGCCTGACTGACAGTGGTCACCGACTTCAAGAAGTAATTGGTGTTTGGAGAGCAAAGGTTAAGTGAGATGGTGAAAACACAGTGGGAAGAGTTAATAAAAGACACTAAGAAGTATTATTCCTTTACTAGTTTTAATTCTCAAGGGTTAAAAAAGTAAGGTTGTGTAATGGTGTGGAAATGAAAGCAAGTGTTGGAGCCAAGTGCATAAATACTCTGGTCATAATTTCCTATCTCAAGTTCAAAAACTTTTGGAAGAATCACATCAACGATATTCCATGAGAGCAAGGGATAAACCCAAAACTGGTGTGTGATTACAATTTACTAAAATCCAATTGCTAAGATTCAGATTTTGGTGTGTTTTCCTGTTAGAAAAGTGAGTTTCAGCAAACTTGCTCTTCCACTCTTGCCTTAATCGCCTGAGATGTTCCAGGCAGCTGGACCCAAGTTGCTGCGTGTTTGACCCACACTCAGTCCATACTGCAGCTGATTTTACTGAAGCAGGGGCACATTGTGGTAGGTGCTGAGACATCACATCACTGGTGAGTTCAAGGCATGGGCTCAGCCCAAGGCCCTGGTTTAGGTGTCCCTTGCCCCACTGTGATTGCACAAAACTACAAAGAGCCTTCAAACCTCAGAGTCCTAGAATGGCTTGAGTTGGAAGGGACCTTAAAGCCCATGGAGTCCCACCCCCGCTATGGGCAGGGAGACTTCCCACCTGCCCAGGGTGCTCCAAGCCCCGTCCAACCTAGCCTTAGATACTTCCAGGGATCCAGAGGCAGCCACAGCTTCTCTGTCCAACCTGTGCTAGGGCCTGCCCACCCTCCCAGGGAAGGATTTCTTCCTGAAGTCCTCACCTAACCTTTCCTCTTTTAGTTTGAAGCCATTTCCCGTTCTCCTATCACTTTCTGCCTGTGTAAAATTTCTCCCTCCCTCCCCATTGTGAGCCCCCTTTACGTACTGGGATGATACAATGAGTCATCTCTGGAGCCTTCCCTTCTCCAAATTCCTGTCATAGGAGTGGGAAGGTAGAGGGCTCACAGCATCACTGTGTCTGCTGCCTTCAAGAGCAGGGAAAGGACATTCTTGATCCTCCATTTGGGGAACAATTTTCCTCTAGGAGCTGGAAATTTTTAATAAGGAGGTTTTATATCACCATGCAAGGTGCACTTAAGGGAATGTGACACAGTGTGACAGCACTGAGATGCTACAAAGATTTTGGACAGAATTACAAATTCTGCTGGTGTGGCTGTGGCTGGGCACAGTGAGTATAAATTAACATATAACTAATAACTATACTGGCATTATAGCAAGTATCTCATGGTGATAAGCTTCATGATTCTCTTCAACCCACTGAAGTTGAAGGAAGAGCAAAGGCCTTTTCAAGCTTACTTTATCTTCTTGCTTCTTAAGTGAGACTAATCAAGTTTATATCCTTTTAGCTTATTATTAGCCCAGCAGAGCTTCTGGCACTCTTTACAGCTTTTTTGACATGAAAGTTAGTTACACCTACTGTACTTAGTATGACTTCACTTTTCTTGTGATAAATCCTGAAAATTAATATACTGTATCCTCCAGATTACAAAATGAAAGTGTCCTAGACATTGTGAATACTCTGGCTGTGGAATGCTGCCAGTGAAAGAAAAAAACCCTGATGTCTTAATGATCTCTGTTAATAAAAAGAAGAAACTGGGTAGTAAATTTTCTTGGTTAAGATGTCAGGCTTTTTTCTCTTTCTTATCCCAAACTTGAACTGACACATATTTCAAAATTGGTTGCAGAGTAGAAGAATCTTTGAGAATGAAATGCCTTGGATATAAAAAATTCAGCATGAAAATCCTGCAGCGAAGTGAGTCCTGTGTTGTTCTGCTCCTGATAGGAAGCGGGGCTGCAGGAGGAATGCAAGCCTGGGCCCTGAGCACTGAACATAGGTTAAATTCTTTCTTAAATTAAATGAAGGGCAATAATGAAATCTTTTGTTACGTTCTTTGCTGACTGAGCTTCCTGATTTGGTAAATTAAGAGAGAGTGAAGCTCCGAAACAAGTCCCCATTCTTGTTCCAGGGGCAGCGCTGGTGGCACTGGTGTCTTATTGAACACAGAGCTGCTTAATTAGCGTTCCCACTGTTTGTTAAGATAACGAGTGCCAGCTGTTGGACAGCAGGGCGGGTGCAGGGCAGGCCTGGCCACCTCAATCCTTGCCATTTGGGCCGCGGACGAGCCTGGCACGTCCCTGGGATGGCACAGGGAGCACCAGGGAGCGCCCGCAATGCATTCCGCAGTTTGGGCACAGCAGTTGCCATCTCTGTCTAAAGCCACTCACCACTGGGGATATAAAGGCAAAGCAGAAAAATTGAGCATTTAATGGGCTACCATTATTGTGGAAATCACAATGACAGGCCATGATCTCCAAGTACAATTCTGATCCTTATGTAGTAAGTGAAATTACAGCATTTCATACTCTGACTATATTATAGGGAATAAAACATCTGTCTAAATATTGGAGATATAAAATCCTCAAAATAAAGATATTTGAGAATATCTTGCACAGAGCACCTTTCCACCTGCTTGCTTAGTATAATGCAGTCATTATGGCAATAAATGTTTCTAATAAAGTATGAAAATGGATTGTTTGCTTTGCTGCTTGTATGAACTCTCATTTCTCTTTTTATTATATTGAATCTGACATTTGCTTACCCTTTATCAGTAGAATATTTAATCAAGTCCAATCTGTAAGAAGCAAGAGGAATTTCTATTTTATTTAAAATCTGTCCCACATGAAAAAGGACTGGGAAATAGGTCATGCAGTGTGTGGGAAGTGTGAAAGGTGTTAGAGTTACAATGCTGAATATTTATCCAGTCTACAAAAGAGACCGCTCTAAACTTGCGCAGCAACATACAAGTTTGCTCCTATTGTTTAAAGTCCTGGTGAAATGATTTAGTGGCTTAATGTTTCTAATTTTTATCCACAGTCCAGGATCTAGAGAATTAAGCCTCTGTCAGCTTTATTTATTTTCTCTGTCAGAGTATTTTCTTGCACTTTTTGCTACATAACTCTTCAGAAATGCTATATCCATATCGATTGTAATTTCCTTGGGCTCTTGTCCAAAATACTCAACGTAAACAGTCTGTGTTTCCTCTCCATCTGTATTTTGGCTAATCCTCTGGTTCAGACAATCTAATGACAAGTGCTGGTTATCTGGAGGTGCACGGTTTTCAAACCGGCGCTCTATGATTTATGGGTCTTGTTTTGCAGAAAGTATCACAAGCTCACAGAAGTGAAAGCTTCCAAATAAGCACCTAACTTTTGTAATAAATGCAGCTAACAACATGTCTGCAAATATAGAGCAAACAGAGTGAGTGATGTCTTATTATGCAGGCCACAGTTTGACTTGGTCTGGTTTTATTTATGAATATGTCCTGCATCTGTTTCAAATTTCAGACCCGCTCGCTTTCTCCAATGCTCTCCCAAACAAACTTGTGCTGAACGTTGTTAATTATCCTAATAAAATATTTGTATCAATTTTACTAAAGATCTGCAATCCTTCTGCCACCAGCAGACATTTTTTAATAACTGAATTAAGAGAAATAATTACAGCTAGCACTGGAATGGTCAGAGATGTCCAGATTGTAGGGAAAAAAAGAAAGGAGGGGAGGAGGGAATGGGCAGAGCACGGCGAACGGTACAAGAGCAAAGGGACATATGATTAAATTAAAGGGCAATGCTTTGTGAACAAACAAAAGGAAATCCTTCTTCATACAATACATAGTCAATCTGCCGAATTCACGACCACGGGGGGTCATTGAAACAAATGCTGTGCTGGGCTTTCAGAGCAGACCGGATAATTTTACGTCTGGTATTAAAATCCTCGGCCCTGGAAGCTCAGATAATGATAAGGGTAATCAAACCCCGTGCTGCAGCCTGTGAGATGGTGATGGAGGCTGGGGAAGGAGCCAGACTGCCCCGAGCCAGTGGGATGGGGCCTTCAGGGGGTTCACCTTCCTTTGAAGAGGCGGGCGCTGCCCACCGGCGTGGCGTGGGCTCCGCCACTGATCTCCTCGGCTGCCACAGCTCCTTGTTGCTCAGGAAAAATAAAACATGAGATCCCGGTGTGAATTTCTAAGCTTTCCCCTCTTGCCGGCACCGAGTGATCTTTGAGGGATGTGGCTCCCCTGGCTTATTCTTGTCGTGCCACTGATAGCTGATGCAGGGATGAGCTGTAAGGACCACCCTGTTCATCACTCCCAGGTGTGAGAGGTGCAGGGTCTGCCCACTGCTCTGAGGAGAAACTCCTGTCCAGCGTGGCAACTGTTTAACCCTCTGCCTGGAGAGAAAAGATTTGAATATATTTTTCTGCTGTGAAGCCTTTTAGTTTGCTCTTGAAAGCCCATGCTGATCGTGAGACCTTGTCCCTGGCTTTAGCTGAGAGCTGGGAATTTCATTGTCTGTATTTCACGTGTTTCTTACAATACCTGGAATGTTGCTTCTGTGATCCTACAGGAAGATGGGACATATTCTCTGCTCCTCAATATCCTGCAACATCCTCAGTGCCATTGGCTGTGTGACATTGGTAGCCACGTAAAAAACATGATAAATAAAAAGATATTATTTTTTAAAAAGTTGTAAGTAGGAAAAAAATTTAAAATATTAAATTATTTTTAAAAAGTAAAGAAAAATAGCAAACCAGGGAGCTCTGACCAGAGTGGCTGCCAACACCATTTAAGAATGTCTGATTTCTTATTTCACATCTGTGCAGCAGGAAAAAGTGACACCGTCACCCTTCGGCACGGTCAGGGTAACACTTTCCCCAGGCTCTTCACAAGCTGGAAAAGGGACAGCAGGGAGGGAGGGAGCCTGAACACCTGCATCCCTTGGCAGAGCACCACGAGGAGATGCTCAACTGGCATTTAGAGTTAAGCTCCATGGCAGGATGGGGGAGCCAGACACTACTTCATCCCATGGAGACTTCACCCCAAGATCCCTTAAATACTGGGAGCTCTCACCCCCAAAACCAAGGGCATGGTGTGGTATTCTCAGCTCGGCTGCTCCTCACTGCTCTGTGTCCTTCATTTCTCTTTCCTGGAATTCATCGACTTAGAAGCTGATTTTAGGATGCTAAGACCAATGAAATCAGAGTACTTCCCTTGCCAGCAATTTTGGATGTTGCCCTAAACTTTGTTGCTTGGATTGCTGTTTCTAGCACATAATCATACTGTGTCATCTGCGAAAAATTTGCCACTCTCCAATATTTTCTTTTCCAGTGTTGATAGCCCCGGGCTAGTGTGCTGCTCCCAGGGACAAGCCACTGTCACCAGCATGTGGGAGACCACTGCCAGGATTAACTGTACTGATTTTCTAGGACAGCACAGCTATTTCCAGCATCTTTATAAAAATTTAATAAATAAGTAAAGGAGTAAATTTGGGCAGTCCCAATAAATCGAGGCCTGGAGTCCTTCTTGGGCAGTCCTTGAAACCTGGCCCAACCTTGAAGGTAGGACATTGCCTAACCCCTCACCAGGACTGATTTCCTTCTGAGCTTGTGACAATGGTGAAATTGTTGGGGATTTTATTTTATTTTATTTTATTTTATTTTATTTTCACTTTAATCCTTGGGGAAAACCAGGGAAAATTGCAGGACATGCCCTGAAAAAGGAGCAGTGAACTGCAGCTGCACCCTGACCAAAGCAGCTCCCTCTGCTTGCCAACTCTTTGTTTTCCTTGGGAAGAAATTGTTAGTGTGTTGGTGAAATAGAAAATATCCTGCAGAAGAAGTAAAGAGATAGTTTGGAAAATAAAACAGCTTTTATTTTTCCACATACAGCTTGTGTAGAGCTTGGTAGGTTAAAGCAATGCTCTCCTGCTGCAGGGATGAGGTGGGATGGCAGGAGCCTCTGCTGCTCCTGTATTCGTTTGTTAAATGCCATACCCCATCATACCCCTAAACTGCAAAGGGGAACACGTGTTTCTTGTGACTGTATTTCTGGATCTCAAGGAAATCCAGACAATCAGATAATCTCTTTGTACATCTGTCTAAGGATCCAGCTTTCCAAAGCAGCCCCTAAAAGGGTGCACACTAAACATGTGCATGTTCTCATCTCATCCCATCTCCCTCTGCAAGACCATGTGCACACTTCTAGATAATTCCCTGTCCAGTTCACTCCCACACGGGCTATTTTTTTTTAATTTAATGTAGGCACAAAGAAAACAATTTGCATATGTAAGAAGACAGTGAGCTCCAGTTCTCCCTCCTCGGTTTTCCCTGTGATCTCAGCAACTGCAGGTGAGCAAGACCTATGCCTGTCTCTACACCTTGCCTTCCCAGAAAGAGGCTTGAAGAGGGATAATTGCCACTGGTTTGTCTCTGTCCCAAGCAATGGTTCTTCCACCATGTCTCCAGAGAAACCACTTTTGGGGTCACTTTTGAAAATTTGGCCTCACCAGAGCACTAGAGCTGGGAAATTCCTGACGATGCAAAGAGCTGAAACATCCAGAGAGAGACTATTTACAAGAGCATGTAGTGACAGGTCAAGGGGGAATGGCTGCAAACTGAAAAGGAGAAGGTTTAGATGGAATTTTGGAAAGGAATTCTTCCCTGGGAGTGTGGGCAGGCCCTGGCACAGGGTGGGCAGAGAAGCTGTGGCTGCCCCATCCCTGGAAGTGTCCAAGGGCAGGTTGGACAGGGCTTGGAGCACGCTGGGCTGGTGGGAGGTGTCCCTGCCCGTGGCAGGGGGTGGATGAGATGAGCTTTATGGCCACTTCCAGCCTGAACCTTTTTATGATTCAATGATCTGCTGAATTCCTAATTGAATAGTTGACTGAATTCAGCAGGAGAAGAGTGGGGGGGGTTGACCAGCTGTGCTGGTCCTGGTCTGTAACTGGGATTGGTGGGAATGATGAAGGAAGGTGAGCACAGTCTGTTCTGGCTGTGTAAAGAAGAGAAACATGAGAGTTGAACTTATTTTCCTGGACATGCACAAGTAAGGGAGACTGGATTCTAAACCACTGTTCAGCTGTGATTACTGTCTGCTCCTGGAGATAGGAAATTGCCTGTGAACAGGCTGGGAAACTTTGGTGGGAAAGACAAGGATGACACAATTTCTTTTACTTTTTCCTCGTCTCAATCTCTGACTTCTCATATAGGGTCAAAGAGAAACTGCCAGTTAATAAAGGACAAAATTCTGACAGAGCATAATTGCAACCCTTTTCCAGATTGAAATCATCTTCAAGAAGTAATTTAACCATACTGTGCTGGCTGCCATTTGTAAATTGTTAATTAACAAGAGAGCAAATAATAATTACTGCTGGAGCCATTCAATTAAAAGATGTTGCCTTCCAAACTTTGTTCACACGGTCTGTATTACCACCATCATGTCTAGAAATAAGCCACAAATGCTGGCAAAAAGAGCAAACCCCCAAGTTTCCCCCCATCATTATACAGCAGCAATTTTTATTATTTTGATTGTTCAAGCTTGTGGTCTCCTACTTCATGTGGATCAGGAATATGTCTCTTTGTGGTTTTGCTATGGGAGCATTTTGAGAATAGGAGCTTGAAAAAGCAGCAAACAAAAATTCCTGACAAGAAAACGTTGCTCTTCCTTATAACATGCCCAGGAAAGGCTTTGACTTGATGGGAGACAGTAGAGAAAATGGAGAACAAATGCATGTGCCTGGTCTGGATAACCTAAAGTTAACTCCACATGTCAAACTGATTGCCTGACACAAGGCAGGCATATTCTGTGATGACAAACAAATAGCACCTCCATCCTGCAGACATCCCCTAATTATAAAAGAGAAATTATTTCCCATTTTCATTGCCAGCAAATGTATGTTACTCTGGTGCACCATAATTTCAGTCTAAGTACTGTATCAAAGTTTGCTGAATGTGAAGCACAAAGTATGTTAGACATTAAACTGTAATTACAGAAGGGAGTGGATTTCTAGAGTATTATGTTTTTTGGTAATATTTTATTTTATTGGTTTTCAAATATACTTAGACTGCCAGACTAAGCAGGCAGAATAACAGCAACACAGAATTCCAGAATAACATATGACTTTAATAAAATAAAGCAGGATGGTTTCCTTTGCTTGTACGGCTGAAAAGAATGGAAAGCATTACCTTGCCCTCAGCCACGGTGCCATCCAGATCTGTGCCCAGGCACAGATGTCACCTTGGGCAACTCACCCCCACCCCACATTTCCCCCCCAGCCCTTGGTGGGGGTTCCTTGTGAGGCAGAGATTGGCTCCTGTGGTGGTGCTGAGCCAGGGTGTGGCACAGTGGAGCTTTGATCTCAGTTCTGAGCTCTTGTGCTCTGGAAATACAGATAATAACTGATGATATAAAGCGAGGTGCTCGCGGGGGAGGGTGAACGTGGCTACAGGACACACAGAGGGCTTATTCAATCCATATGCCTTTTTGTGTTGGTTGGCACTCTCACCTCGTCCCCCTGATTTCTGATGGATGGCACAGGTGGGGGGCCTAGACAGGCAGGGAAGTGGGCTCAGTGCTGAGCTGTGGGGTGAGCTGCTTTCCCTGGCTGTGCGGGGTGACTCCGAGCAGTGCTCCATCCCCACTGTCACACTCCTGCCTCTCCATTATGGTGCCATCACTCACAGCTTCACCCTTGCTGGTTCCTGTAATGACCTGCCCTCCTTCTGTCTCCTGCCATGTCCACCTTCCTGCATGTCAGGCTCCTGGAAGCAGCCGGGAATGTGCTGTTGGATACGTGAGCAGCCTTGCTGGGGATCATTTGCCACATGGCTGAGGTGCAGCCTGTGCCTTGGGGTCCTGCTCCAGGGGCTCTTCCCACACGGCTCCTCAGGAAGGTATTCCCACCCGAGGGTAGATTAGCACTATTTCAGTATGGCTCTTCCTGATCTCATTTACTATTCCCTGCTTTTTGGGGGGCAAAGATCAGAAGAGCCATCACTGACAAGAGAAAGTGAAAGAGTGTTTAGAGTTCTTGTGGGAATCTCAGACTGGTTTGGGTTGGAAGGCACCTTCAAGACCTTCTAATTCCACCCCCCTGCCATGGGCAGGGACACCTTCCACTGGACCAGATTGCTCCAAACCCCATCCAACCTGTGCCTCCCCTTGTCTTAGGGAGCAAACACTGGCCACGAGCTGGTGTTTTACACACTGTGCATCTTCAGCAGTGAAATACTCACCTGAACTCAGTTCGATTTTGGTGGCATGGACTGGAAGGCACCAGGTGCTGCACCTGGAGGAAACCATCCTCATATGGAGAGCTCTGATCTTTTAAAACATGTCTGCTTCCTCCCACTCTGCATTCTCAGCTGGTCACTGAAGGTGGTCCACTGTTCTTTACACAACCAGGTGCCAGTTATGACACTTATATTTTAAATTTATACTTTTTTTAGTCTTCTTCTTTACCAGGAAATGTCAGGCTATTTCTCACAGCTGGATAGTGGATATTGTACTTGTCTCAGGCGTTTGCAAAGGCATTGCAACAAAGAGAAACAATCACTTTTTGGTTAATTTCTTTATTCTACAATGAAGATTGCCCTAACTTTGGGACTCTTGAATCTTCCAACAATCCCAAACAAACAAGCACCCGGTAAAATTTCACTGCATCAGTTCCTTTTCTAGGTACTGAATTTCTCAGCAGGGAGAAAAATATCTGGGTTTTTTTTTCATCATCTTGCCTTTAATGTGCATCAGCTTTGAATAATTGTGGAAAAGGTTTGAATGACAGACTGAAATATTTAATTTATATGCAGAAAATGATTGGGGGTGGGGAAAGATCTAGATTTTCGTCTGTGTGGCTGTTGAGTCTCTGGCACCTTCTCTGAGACTCCCACATGTGTCTTTTGTCCTGGAGGTAAAACCTCAAGTGTCTGAGCTCCTCTTCCAGCCTAAAATTTTCCCTTACTGATGACATTTAGCATGTGAAATACCTGATTTTCAGGTGTAGAACACTAAACTACCCCTGGTGTTTACACCAGGAAAACATGGCCTTGCTTCCTGACAGTGATTTATGCCCTGAAATCTCCAAATGTCTTTATTGGCTCTTTCCTGAGAGCTCAGGCAGAGCTATTGTGCTCTCAGCCAGGGCTATTTATACTTGTGCTGACACCCAGTGCCCTTTTCTGTACCGGTGGACACCTTTTATACCACACCTGGATTTTTTTTCTTCATAAGTGAAAAAAAGTGGTAATGGGAAACTGCTTTTGTCCCTCCCTGAAATCCCCCACGGGCCCCAGCAGTGGCTGCGTGTCTTGAGAGGCTCAGTGGCTGCCAGGAGCTCCACGGAGAGGAAAGGATGAGGGACACAAACAGGAGAGCTCCTCCTTCTCCCATATCCAATATTTTGAGGCTTTATAACCTCAAGCTGTGCCAGGGGAGGTTTGGAGTGCCCACCCTGGAGGTGCCCAAGGCAGGACTGGCCGTGGCACTCAGAGCTCTGGGCTGGGGGACGAGCTGGGCATTTGGCACGGGGTGGGCTCCGTGGGCTGGGGGGGCTTTGCCAACCCAAATGACTCCGTGATTCTGTGATGTCACAGCTGGGACAGAGGTTCACCTCATACCCCCAACCCTGCCACCCAAGCCATGTCCAAACACTCGGAGGCACCAGGTTCCCTGTGCCTTCCTCTGGGCTGGGCAGGAGCTGCTCCCGGAGCTGGATGGAGCTGGGCATCCTCAGCATGCACTGCCCCCACCCTGGGTGATGCAGTCTGTCAATACTGCTGGTTTATTAATCAGCCTCAGGGAAGGGAGGCACTTCCCACACAAATGCAGGCCCTGGCCGGGAAGAGCCAGGAGCAATCCTTTGCCTGCGAGTTGCCTAATGCAGCTCCTGAAACACTGCCAAAGGTTTGCTTTCACAGCGTTCCTATGGGCAATATTTTTATAATATCTTATATCCCAAATGACCTTCATATGTTTCCTAGAAGCCTGATTTTTTTTTAATTTTTTTATTTTTTTTTTATTTTTGGAAAGCACAAATATCCCCAAACCTTTCATGTTTCCCATTCTCCATCCTTCAGGTTCTTTCTGCTCGCTACCTGATGCATGGCACCAGCTTGAGGAGGATTTTGGAAGGGAGAGCAGGGCAGTGGGAGGCAGGTTGTCCATCTACTGCTGTCATAGCTTGGCATTCCTGACCCAGGGAAGTTGGCAGCCGACCTGCCATGGGCACGGTGCCATCCGAGCAGATGGGCACGAGCGTGGCCAGAGAGGAGCCGTGTAGGAGCATTTAGTGTGGCAGCAAAGGGCAGAATTCCTGGACAGACACTTTAAGCCCAGCCTGTTGGGTGGGGAATATGCCCCTGACTGTACATGGGGGTTTGGGGTTTCAGTGCAGTAGACACAAAGCCTTGAAAGAAGGAGGGAATATTTGAAAATGTCCATTTCTTTGGGGCAACGTGCCAAGGAATCCTATTGGGATTTTGCTGGGTGTCTCTGGAAGCTGTAGGTACCCAGGTACAGCTGCTATGACAAAACCCACTTTGTTTTCAGATGCATAGCCACTTCCATTTTTCAAACCCTTATTTTTAGTTGGTTGCTGAATATTATGCAAATTGCTGAGATTGAACTTGCAAGGATTTATTTTTAAATTGCAACTCTTTATTTTAAACTACAACCCTTTATTTTAAACTTTAATTCTCGATTTTAAACTGCAATGCTTTATTTCAAACTGCAAGTTCTTATTTTAAACTTTGATTCTTGATTTTAATCTTCAACACTTTGTTTCAAACTACAAGTCTCTATTTTAAGCTGCCACTCTTTATCTTAAAATGTAGGTCTTTATTTTGACTTTAGTGGCCTGAGACCTGTGGTTTTGGGTGTAGAAGTGATGCCTTCAGATAAAGGGACATATGTGAAGTTAAATCTCTATATCCTGGATGCCCACCTTACACTCTGTGCTGGGGGCTGGTTTCCATTCAGGGTATGTGATTTAATACACAGAGAAGCCCTGACAAGCTGGTCAGGTGGAGGGAATGTTAAGCTGGATTCCATGTTGGAATATGCCCATGTCCAGATTGCTTCCAGCTGACTCCAGCAGGTGGGTGAGGAATTCAGTCACCTCTGGCTCTGCAGGTCACACAATTTCACACCTCTGCCCCCAAAACAGCCCAGCAGAGGTTCCCAGGACGGGCCCTTCCCAGAGCTCGGTGACTCTCCCATCAGGCAAGATGGATCTGGGCCCTTTTCCTTCTGTGCCCTGGCCCAGAACCAAGTAAAATTACATGAGTGTTGGCAGATGTATGTCTAATCTGTTCTTCAAAATTGCCAGTGAGTTTCACAACCTCCCATGGTAATGTGCTCCAGTGCCTAATTATCCTTTCAGATAGAAAAACTCCCTTCCTGTAAGCTAAAACCTGTTACTTCTTGTCCAGCCCTGCTTGGACATGGGAAGAAGTGCTTGGCACCCTATTTCAAATAATGAATTACATATATATGCTTTTGTGAGTAGGTACATAAATATATTTAAAATAAAAATAGTATTGAGGGTCTCCTTCCTCTTTCTAGACTAGGCAAACTCATCACAGCTTTTCTCTGATGTTTATAATTTCTGATTATTTTCTTCTCAACTTTTGCCTGGTTTTCTTCATTTTTTTTTTTTTTAAAGACCCATGTCAAGAAGTGGGCATTTTATATCTGTTGAGGCTTTAATGGTGCTCTGCAGAGATCCCAGAAAGTTATTTGCCTTTTTGTAACAGCCCTGTACAGGTCGACTCATAAAACTTTTGAGCCTCACTTTCTGCAAATTATCACCACTCTATCTGCATGCATTGGATTTTTCTTCCAATATACAGTGCTTCCCACTCATCTTTATTAAATGTCATCATTAGGATGCTTGCTCCAAAATAATTTGGAATTTTAATACTTGCGATCTTTCCCAGCTCAGTGTCATCCAAAGTCTACTCTCTGCTCTGTCATCCAAGTTGTTAATGAAATATTGAATCACAGCAGATCCAGGACAGATCCAGCTGGGAGCCTGTGTGGTGTGTTCTCCAGCACTGATAAAGAAAGGAATTTCTGTGTTTCATTTAGAGCCCTGGATGATCTAATCCATTGCATTAGATGGCAGCTACAAGAAACAATGAAAAAACAGAACAGTATCCTCAGAATGCTTTTTGGAAAGGCTCATTTTTGGAGCACTATATGTAATATTTTCCATCTCACATCCTGAAGTCCTCTCCACATACCTGTGTCATATTTTACATCCTTGATTTTCTTTTTGAAGGAACAGAATCCCTGCTGCCTCCTAGAACTAGCCTCAAAAAGTTTTGAAGTTCAACCCTGAATTAGGGAAATAGAGAAACAGAATAGTTAAATTCAACTTTTTGTGGTATTTGGCAGATTTATAATTATTTTTTTCCAGTAACAGGCTGAAAGACATCAACACATCTTTACTGTGACAGCTCTGCTTTTGCAGTGGAAAGAAGGTAAAAGCAACACAAAAAAAAAAAAGGAAAGGAAAAAAAAGGAAATAGGCGAGACATCAAGTTTTTATGTAAAACTCCAGTGGTTTTTAGCCTAAGGCAGGGATTTTTAAAAATGAAGTCTAAACTCATAATTTGGTTGAAATATCCTCATCCCACCTATGGAAATTGTGTGGGAAAGAGCAGAACCTCCCTGGCCCAGGACAACCTGAATTAAATCAGAAAAATTATAAGCTATCATGAGGCTTTGAGAAAAGCCTTCAAGGCCACAGAGGTTAAAGAACAACTTCAGACCTGGTGGCTTTCTTACATGTTTCATTTCCCTCTCCTATCCATGCAAGACATACTTGGTAATGATTTTATTGGGTGAAGTTCAAACTTCAGCCATGTTCAGGAGGTTTAGGAGGTCCAAAGTGTTCAGTCATTCCTGCTTTCCTGGGTTCCTCCTGCCTGGTCAAAGGGCTTCTCCTGGTTGTTTCTGCCCATTGGTCTCACTCCCTCTAACCTTCTTCAACCATCAGCAAGGAGAGATGTGAAATGTGGTTTGATAGATTTGTAGAATCCCAGAATCCCTGAGGTTGGAAAAGCCCTCAGAGACCATCAAGTCCCACCGTGTGCCCAATGCCCACCCTGTCCCCCAGCCCAGAGCTCTGAGTGCCACGGCCAGTCCTGCCTTGGGCACCTCCAGGGTTGGGCACTCCAAACCTCCCTGGGCAGCCCCTGCCAACACTGGAATGGTCAAAGAAAAAGAATTGGTCAAGTGCTTTCACAACCAGACAAGATGGATTTATCCCCTAATGCTCTTTTTCTCTTCAATTTTAAGAAATAATTGATTTTTAGAGTTTGGCAGGATAAAAACCTGGAAGAATGTGGAACAAGTATAAAACTGACTGTTCAGCCCAGAGCATGGAAGGGTTATTTACTGTGACCGATTAAACAGAGTCTTGCAGCAGAACAACCTGTGTGTGTACCTGGCAGGACCCTGGGACAGCAGGTCCATGAGGATCTCTGCCTCAGGGTCATTCCTACATCACTCCACCAGACTGTTCCACCCCACCAGGGCTGTAGGAGCTGTGACCTCCTGCTATCTGGTCTCTGCAGTCCATCTACTTCATGCCTTGGCACTTAACCACGTTTCCCCTTCTATAGGAAAACTGAACTTACATGACTTTATTTGCCTTTCCATTTCGTTGGAAATGAATCAGCTCGATCTGAATTTATTTTCTTTGACTGATTCCATGAAGTCTTTAACCATCTATCAGTGACAAATTTATAATCGTGTCACCTCCCATTGTGTCCCGCTCTGTCATGGGAAAAAAGGTCTTTCCATGCTGGACCATTCAACACTGCATAGGTGTTTGATTCACAGATTAAACTGGGATGGGAGAAATAAAACAGATTATTATAAAATAGACATATTCAATATCTCCCTTCTGGCAGATCAGTTGTTCAACTTCCATATGTGCAAAAGTGACTCTCTCTTCTATGCTTGTTATTAAATTGCAAGTGTAGGATTCTTGAGTTGTCAATCGGAACTCAGGAATCACAGTCTGAAAATCAGAATTTTGCAAATGGCTGTTTCTTTGGGGAACCAAGCTCATTTATTTACCTTCTCAGCTAGAAAAGACTCATCTAGGTAAGTAGCCAAGAACAGGAGGGTACAAATGAAGAACTGGAAACAGAGTTTGGCTGAGGTTGTATTGACTTTGGCAAAAACAAGATATGAAAAATTATACCTCAGATGAAAATAAATTATAATCTGCAAGCATTTGAATTAGAGGAGTTCTCCACGTAAACTTAATAAATTAATGTTAATTCAGTTACCAATTTGTAGCTATGAAACACAACTAGTGATGTTATTCTTTGGAACATGTTTTGGAAAAGATTGCATAACCCATGAAGCAATTCTTCACCAAGTGCATAAAAGTGTCAGCTTATGGATAATTTATGCAGCCAATGTTAGTTATGGCCTGTTTAATTGTACTTAATGCTGCTGTATGACATCATTCTTTCACTTACCAATTGAAAAATAAAAAATAATAAAAAACTACCAATCCAAACAATTTTAAATATTAAAAGATCTATGCCTGAGTTTTGGTTTTTTGATTTAAACTGTCTAAGTCAATAATTATCGCTGGTGTGTAAAGGGTTTTTACAAGGAGTGATTGTCATACCCAGTCTATGTATTTACTATTTAGTTAGTTAGCTTAATTACAATTTACTCACTGTGTATGTGTTAACTAATACACTGTTAATGTGCCTTGAGCAATTAATTTTGCCAACAGCAGAGTAACTGGCTCTATGCACTTGCCCCTTTATTAGTGGCAATTATTAAATCCAATTTTCCTTGTACTTACTCCATTTCCTCTGCTGCCTACAGGGCATCCCTACGGGAGGGTGAGGACTCTGCTTCTGTTCTCAGCCTTTGCATTCTCCTTCCCTGCCTGTGCCCGGGGGAGAAGCAGGGTCAGGTGGGTCAGTGAACCCACAGGGAGGCACAGGAACATCTTCATGGAAGAGGGAACGAGTCCATGTCCAACAATCAGCTGCAAAAGCGCAGTTTTCCTTAGGTTTGGAAGGAATTGAACTTTTCTCTAACAGGACATTTGATCCAGAGACATAGGACACCTCCAAAATTAACTTCCTTTTGATGCTCAGACATCTTGAGGTCATTGAGGCTGTTACATCATAGAATTATAGAATGATTATACAATATAGGAATATAGATTATAGAAATTATAGACTGGTCACAGAAGGGGCCCTCAAGGTCATCCAGTTCCAATTCCCTGCCATTGCAGGGACACCTTCCACTAGACCAGGTTGCTCCAAGCCCCGTCCAACCTGGCCTGGAATACTGGGAAAGAGAACAAAGGGACTTAGTTTGAGATGCTTGTTATAAACCTTTTGCCTCTTGTAAGCCAGTTTATTTGGCTAATTAAAATATTAGTCCAAAAGTGCCTTTTTCTGTGAACTCTCAATTCAACTGGGCAAAAAGATTGTATATTAATATTGTCTCTTCTCCCTGAATAACCTTCTCACTGGATGTCTCTTTTGATGGCAGCAATGCTACCCTGTGGTTTCCAGATCACATTTCCTAATTTGTTGTGCTGGCTCCTGCTCTCCAGACCACAATTGAGGCTGTAATGTTCATAGCAGGTGAGCTGGCCTGGCACTGCAATTCCCACCACCTGCCTGCTCTGCCAACTGCAGGACCTTCCCCTGGCATGGCTGGGCAAACCTGGGCCACAGCTCAATGGGGGCAAACTGCTCGTTTGCAAGAGCTGATCTCAGTCTCTCACACTCCTTCTACTTCTTTCTTTCCAAATATTCCAAGCAGTGCCACTTCAGTGGTTCCAGGGCAGTTTTTTGGTTTACTGGATCCCAACTGCTTTGACAAGAGATGAAGAATTACCACATTTAATTGGTGGTCTTGGACCATGATTGTGTCTATCAGAAGAAACTCTGTGGTCCCTTAGAGGAGGCACAATCCTTTTTTTGCAACAAATATTGTAAGAGATTTGAGACCAAAGTGATTCCAGGGCCCCTAAATGTCTGACAGGACACACATGGGTAAGGTTAAAGAACATCACAGACTCAAGTATTGAAAATTCTGTGAAACGTGGATTCTATGAGCAGAGAAAGCACCAGATGATTGGCATAAATGTGGTGTGTGAACTCCAGTGGTTGGAAGCTTTCCCCAGGATTTCTGTTCCTAGTCCTGCTTAGAAAACTCCTGTCCCAAATGTAGACTCTGATGCAAAGAGCAGTGACACCAGCAGGAGTTTTCCTTGGCTTTGACCTGATGGGAGCAGATCCTCACCTTCCAAGGCATCCATGTCTCCCCTGGCTTACCTGGAGCAAAACTGGTGGTTCCAATGTCCAAAAGTCCACCACCATGATCAGACTGAGCAGTACTAGTGGGTTGAGAGCTATTGGAAACCTCAGAGGTAAGGAAAGATCACCTTGTTCAATCTTCTGTTTAAATCCAACCTACTTTCTGCAGCTGTTTTGGTACAAAAATCATCCAACCAGGAGCCCTTGGGGCAGCAGAAATGTAGAAGTGCAGAATTCTTCCTGATAACCTCTGAAGGAAGAGCAGAGTCTGTGTCCCACTTCTCATACAAATGATTCTGGATTACACCCAAGAGTGAATACGGTTGTTGTGTTGTTGCTGTTCTTTCCATGCACTAAATTACTCAGCCAAATAAAGGGAGCTCAGAAAGACTTTTCCAATTTGAAACATATAATTTTCCATGCATGTACTGAAGCATATCCATCAAATCACCATTATTACGACAAGATTCAACTTAAAAGAAAGCCAAGAGTACCCAGAATGTTGCAATTTCTACTTGGGAAATCTATGTTAAAAATCGTTGCACTTTTATGGTTTGATCACAAGTGAATTTAATATTGCTGGTGACAAAGAAACTCTGCATCACTTCTCGATAATAAAGTGAAAATTGAGCTTTCTGTTCTTTATTCCTGGAGATGCTGCTCTCACATGGGGAAAGGTACAGCACTAACAACATATTTGCAATTACCTGCAAGACTTAACCAAGGAAGTAGTCAGTTTATAGTTACCTTCAATATGTAAACTACAAATTATTAGTGCATGAAAATGGCAGCGAAGTTCTGTTGCTGGGGTCTAGTAATTTTGGATATTTTCCATGCTATTACTGCCTGCTCCATATACCTTTACTGGTTCTTTTTGAAATTAAGTTAATGGCACTCTGCAGAAATGGACTGCCTACTGAGAGGGAAAGCTTGCTTGCAAGGATGGACTAACTTCCTACTGGGAAGCACTGATTTGGCACAAACAAAGAAATGCTTTAGCATTAATTTACTTTGGTATCAAAATATTTAGAATAAATTATTTAAAATATTTAAGGACCAAACGGTCAATATTTGCTTTTAATAAATTGGACCCGTGTACAAATATTTGATGCTGAAATTTCCTCTGGTATCTCCCAGCTATATTACTGAGATAATGCATTCTCCACTTGTCAGGAGTGGGTTGTTTTGTTTTGTTGGGGGTTTTTTGTTGGTTTTTTTTTTTCCCCTTCAGGCAACCAGGGACACATTCTTGAACTGGGGCTTCCACTTGTGTGCACCCACATCCGTGCACCTATCCTCCTGTGGATCCTGCTCTGCTCACATTAGGACAGGTAATAGCACTGTGTTTTGCTGTGCTGCCACCAAGCAGAGGTGAAGGCAAGCAGAACACAGATGGGGTCCTCATCACCACCTTCCCAGGTGAAAGTTTCAAGATAAAAGTTTATTTGACTTGTTAAATTGTCATACCCTTTGAAAAATGTTCCAGCAGCATCTCTGGCACGAGGCTACAGAAGCCAATCCTCTTATGCACGTGCTTGTTGTTATCCTGCAGCCCCGAATTCCTTTCACTATCCATCTGTATTGCCCCAAGTCCCACTAGTGGGTCACTTCCTAAACTGTGCTAACACAATTCTCCACTCACCTGTGAATCTGAGTCTCATCTTCATCTCTTTTCTCATGACTGGAATCGCGATCACAATGGTATGTCTCCTGCTGAGCAGTTAGAGGAGATAATGAGGATCTTTGCTCTTACAGTATACTCATCCCAGTGTTACCCAAAACACTTGAATTTTCAGAGTTCTATTTTCAAGCCTAGAAATAGGTGACATTGCAGAGAGTGACTATTTCACTGGTTAGCAACTGCTAAAATCTACTCTGCAAAGTCTGGAATATTTTATTTTTTTCATTTGTTTTTTGGGTTTTTTTGGTTGGTTGGTTGGTTTGGTTTGGTTTGGTTTTTTATTTTGATGGGAGGTTTGATTGTTCGGTTGCTTTTTGTTTCTTTTTTTTTTTTTTTTAATACATGCCATGTAACACAGCAAAACTAAACCACACTGATTTGATCTGGTGGTATCCAAACTTGAAGCATCCAAGTAACTGCAGGAAAGGAGGGAGAAGCACCAGCCAAGCCCTGTGGCCGAGCTCCTCAGTACCGACTGCTCACAGTGCTGTTACCCGTTTCTCTTATTGGTAATTTTTAACAGAGAGTTTGCTCTCATTTCCCCTTTCCCTTCCCTTTCCCTTCCCTTCCCAAACCTTCCCTTCCCTTCCTCCTCTGCAGCCCCAGCCCGTGCAGGGAGCAGCGGCTGCTCTTTCATTTGGCTGCCCAAGTTAAGCATATTAGGCATGGATTTAATTTCCAGCCCGTTCCCTGCACCATCACAAGGCAGGCTGAAGGCAGAGCTGGAGCAGTAAATTGCAACACAAAGCACAAACTCATTTGTCGCCGCTGTTTTAAGTTCTGGGTACTTTGAATGCTGATTTCCACCCATGAAGTACATTTTAATTAAACAGCAGAACCTTTTATTCCCACTGATGTCCTAAACTTTTGTAAATTGGGGATTTACTTCACGGCAAAATCATTTCAAGTGACAAAAACCTGTCATTTTCCTGTCACTGAAACACAAGGGTAAGAAGAAATACAGTATTTCTTTAAAAAATAATTCTTTATCTTAAAAAATAGATCTTTTTCTTAGAAAACCCTTGCTGAAGGCCTTGGTCATAAAGCCCCACATTGCCTCCCAAGGTCATGTTTGCTGTCTCCATTTCACATTAACAATATTCATTTAATGTATTTAGATGTTTGGTTTTTCATAATAAGGAGGAGTTTGAGGCAGCCTCGAACTGTGCTGGAAATTCCGGGGGGTCACATGGCTGGACATCCAGAGTATCCCACCCCAATGGAATGTTGCTGCATGAGGACTAAGCCAAATTTAGCCATTAATGAGTCACTGAGGGAAGCAATTTTCAATTCCCCTTAAATCAGTCACTTTGTTTCCCCTCATCCAAGACTTCCATGCCAACTTTCAGCCTTTAAACGTCAACAACATCAACAGAAAAGGTGTTTCTGTGTCACTCTCTTCAATGAATTGGGTAACTGCACCCTTTTTCAGCTTCTCTTTATCTGCCCCAGCAGATGAAGGGGGTTTTTTTATTGCATATCCCCCCCTGCTTTCTAAGACTCCAGTTCCAGGCTGAGGGTTGAGTGTCATCAGAGCAGACACAGGTTGGAAAACAGGAATTACACTCTGAGACTTTAATTACACAGGCCCCCTCCCTGGCTTTTCTAATAATTAATAAATTCTGATGCTTTGCCCAACAGCCAGTGGGCAGGGATGGGTCACTGAACCTTGAATGGCAGAGAACCAAAGGGAACCAAAGCTTCTGCCCGTGCTGCTGGTACGTGTCCCTGCCTGGTTTAGATATTTATTTGACTTTTTTTGTTGTTTTTCTTTCATCTTCATCAAAGCTGTTTGATGACCCTCAGACTGGTTTAGCCACCAAGCTGAGGGAAAGGGAACTTAGGTGCTCCTCTGCTGTGGTTTGTCCCCTGGCCTGTGTCACTGGGGTTTTATCTTTCACAGTAAGACACTCCAAAGAATTCAGGAATGCTATTGCTGACTTGGAAATAATCAAAAGAATACCATAAACATAAAAAAAAGGGGGAAAGGGAAAGAGAAAGAGACAAGGGAGAAGGGAAAGAGAAAAGGGAAGGGGAAAAGGAAGGTTTGGGAAGGGAAGGTTTGGGAAGGTTTGGGAAGGGAAGGTTTGGGAAGGGAAGGTTTGGGAAGGTTTGGGAAGGTTTGGGAAGGAATTGTAATTCCCCCAAAAAAGCTCTAAATAACTCTAAAACATTCTCCTGGAAGTGAGCAGAGCACCAAACAAGTGGGAGACAGCTCCAGCCTTGCTGTGCAAGGGCAGGAGCCATGTGGAGTCCAGAGCTGGCACTGCTGGACAATGGGAATATCAGCCAAACCCTCCTGCTTTCTCAGCTCTCCCATGGATTAGGGCTCCAGGCACTCCAGCCCTGTCACTCCATAAACGTGTTAAATGAGTCGGGGATTTTGATCAGGTTGTGATTCTCATTAGTAAATCTGAATACAAATAGGCTTCGCCCTAAATAACTATTGTTGTGTCCACGTCGCCTTCCCAACACGTTACATTAGGAAAAGTTAATTTTATATGACTAAATATAATCAGAAACACAACATGAGGCCTGTCAAGTTGACATGGTATGATGGGTACCTTAACACTTCCCAGCAGGTGACGTTGTTTGCACACTGCTTAAACTTGTTCCTCAATGACTCCTTGCATGATAACCAGAATATTAACAACACACTGAAGGTGGCACCGGGCTCCTGACATGTACAAATGCTTCTCATCAAAGGGGGTTACTTCCAAAGGAACAACTGGAGTTTCTTCCTCCTCTTTTGTCCTCTTTCTTTTTTCTGATGTACCAAAATCAAGCCCCTGTTGCTCTTTCCATGTCATGGATGTGAAACCAACCCCAACCCCCTGACAAAAAGACTTGCAGACAAAAGCAAAGTACAAATGAATGTAACAATCAGTGGTGACAAGAAAGGAAATGTCAGAAAAAGGTGTTGAAAGACTCCAGTTCCACAGGTGTAAGAAGTGTGTGTAGGTAGATAATTTGTTAACAAAACAATTATTCCCAACCAGTCTCAGCAGCCCCTCTGTGTCCTCTCAGCACTGTAGGTGAGGTACCATCAGTGGCACAGCATGAGATGTTTTAGTAAAAAATAGTGAATCTGAGATTCAGGAAGGAAATTTTCCTCAACTTCATAAAAAATTAACTTCTTCAAACATGTAATTTCTTCTTTTTTTTCCTTCCCCACCCCCCCTTTTGTTTTATCCTTCACTCCCCCCCACTCCCGCCCTGGGTCAATTCTCTAAAATCTGTGATATGCTTTATTTACAGTCTGTATTTTGGGTGCTGTTCAGTCAAAGGCTAGACTTGATTCTGAAGGTATTTTCCAACCTTAATGATCCTACAATTCTGATATTCTTATGGGGATTTCAGGCTACTTTTGGAGATTCCTTTGAGTGCTCCACCACTTACTCAGATATTTCACCTGCTGCCTTATGGAGTTTATTCCAATCCTAATCAGTATCTACTGTATAAAGCCTAGAGGCTTGGCCTTTGATTGCTTTTCTTAGACCAAAATGTCCAAACCTGCTGTTTTAGGGAATTTGGACTCTGCAGGAAGTAGAAGGTCTTTCCTTACAGGTAAGAAGCCCATCCAGGGCCAGTCCTGAGCTGTTTTATCTCACCCTGTTCTCCAGCTTTCCTGTCCCACCATCACTATGCCCTTGACAAAGATACCACATCACTCCCTGCACAAAATCCTAAAGTTACCTTCCCAGCTCTTCCCAGAGCCAGACAAGTGATGTGGGATGAGGAGCTGAACCTGCTTCCAGTTCCAATAGACCCCCAGGGAAACTCTGGATGTGAAACTCCACACGCAGTGTTCCTACACTTTGCCAAGCCCTGCCTTTTCCCCATTAAAATATAGCACCTCTCTATTTTAAAATAAAGCCATGCCATGTATTTTAATTGAGGCTCTGGTCTCCAGCTCCCAATACTTATAATCAGATTCCAGTTTTCCAGCTAAAGCTGTTTATTGATGTCCTACTTTTTTCACCATCGTAGCATGTCAATAAATTGGAGAATAGTTCCGTATGTTAGATTTCCCCAAGCTTTCGGGGGAAATCCTTTGACAATTTGCTGTATAAAGTCAGTTAATTGCTTTATATAGCAGAGCAATAGCAAGTATTTAGACATATCATATGACAGACATTCTGAAAATATGGGAAAGACATATTTGTCAATAAAATGAATGCTGGAAAAGTAAATTATTGTATTATGTGGAAGTTCTCGGTTTAAGCTGAGTTATCTTGATTGCACTAATAACTGACATGCTTTAACCAGCTGTCTGAAAGAAACAGCTCCTGCTTATTTCTCTGCACCTCCTCAGGACCTCCACAGAACCAACCAGCAAGGAAATCTCAAGATGCCCCAGAAAATTTAATACAAAAACGAAAGTTCAAATTGTATTTTATTTGAAGTCGGGTAGGGCCATAATAGAAAAAGATCATCAAAAACAATGAAAAGAAATAATTGTTAATTTCTACAGTACCTTGAAACAGAAGCCCCTGAGAATAAATAGAATAAGAATACTATTAAAATTTCCTCTTTTATTATATCTTCTCTGCCAGAGTAATTGTTGCTGTGTCCAATATATGCAGAGGACAATTTACTAGCTGTTTTCTATTAGTTTTTAGCATTAACATATACAGAAATAAAATGAATAGCTAGCTTTTCTTTGGTTAATTAAATGACTGACAAGTCACAGATGTTGCTGCACCGACTCTTCCATATGATTAAAAAAAAAAAAACAAAAAACCAACCCTGGCAAACAAAAGAACAGTAGCCCAGCAGTGTAAATGGTCTCTTTATTAAGTGAATATTGATGCTACATTATGATTTTTTTTATGAATGTGAATAAGGTAGAATACTTGTTCTTTCTCCAAGTTTTATATTAAGATTTGAAAAGGAAACCTGTTTCCTACATAATTCCCACAAAGGAGTTCAGGAGATGGTTTGCTGTCGAGGTGACCTAATTTACAGGAGGTTCTGCTTCTGCAACATCCATCACAAAAGTGCATTTTTATTAGCAAGATACATATCTTTAATTTTTTTTCTCCGGCATAATTTTAATAGAATCTTGGTAGCTAAAAGCTGGTACTGAAAATAAATATTCCATTTCTATTCAGGACTTTGTTTCACTAAAAAATTTGCACAGATTTTATAGAAATATTCATAGGATAAGTATATTAAACTGCAGCTCACTCCCCTCCTACCTTGTCCCTGCTTTATCTTCATTAACAGTAGAACTCCTCTTGCACTTGAACGGGTTGCTCTCAGCTGTGGTGCTGTTACATGTTCCTGAGACCTGAACCCATCGATTTAACATCCAAGGAATTGGAAATTAATAATTTTGAGCTCTTAGCAGTCCTGGATTTTCTGAACTGTCCAGTGTGCTCTTCCAGCCAAGCATTTTTGTATTTAACAGATATTAACTGCTTATTTATTTTGCTTAGTCTGATGGTTTTGATGACCTTTGTTCTTACTTCGATAAGGTCATTAGTTCCTTCATCTAAAGTAGTAATGAGAAGAGTTGGGAACAGAGTATTTTCCAAGTTCACCACTATGAATTACATCTATTATGAATAATAGACATTTGAGGAAAGCAGAGATGATATAAAATTGCTTGGAGAAACAGAAGTTTTATATATATATTTAAGAATAGAATCTTATGGTGTGTTCAGGAAGTTGTGACAATCCAGGGACAGGACTCAGGAGCCACAGGATGGCTGTGCAGTTACCACCTCCCCATGGATGAGTGATGATGCCACCACTGCAGACACAACCCAGGAGCCACAGAGACGGGTCACCAGCACTGCCTGGAAGTTTGGGACAGGAAGTGAAGTAGAATAATTTAGCTAATTAAAGCAGCAAAGAATTTAAAAGGACAGAACATAATTACTGATGATGGATTTAAGCCAGAACATTGAGACTGGAAACAATATGCTTGTGTAAAGTGCCATATTTAATTAACAGGGGCAGCTTAGGTATAATATTTACATATTTGTAAAACACTCCAGGAGCACAGAGCCTCTTTTCCATCGAGTGAGACCTCTGGTGCAGTATTGAATTACAAGAAAAATTGAATTTACAAGCAAGTCTCCCCACTTACCAAGTTAAGCGTTTTGCAGAGCTTGGACGTCATTGGAGATTCTGAATTTTGCTACTGAGCAGGCCTGGCTCTGCTAACCTGAGGAGAGTGAGCCAGAGCTCTGCTGCAAGCTTAGCTTTTAGACAGCTATTTTAATAAAAGAAGAAAAGGGATGTAAATAATATTTACCTCTTTTTGTGGTTCTTCCCCAGGCTTTGCTCACATGGAGCAAGTTGCTGTGTCTCCTCTTCCACTCCAAAGCATCACTCGGGTAGAACCTGAGGGGCTGAGCCCTAAAAAGACAGTGATTTCACCCTGGAATATAAAGAATTCAGATCATCCCTACATGACCAAATCCTCAGCCCACTGGCCAGCAATTAGCTGTTAGATTACCTGTGAAATCATTTGATGATTTGGCCTGATGAATTTGGGGGCTCCAACCAACACAAAACTACAAAGGCCACTAAAAGTGGATTTTTTTGTTGTTGTTGTTTTTAATTGAGGGGTTTTCATCACTCAGTTCGGTGAAATGTCCAGTGGCCCCCCTCAGCATGGGATGGCAAAGGAAATACTTCACACCCTCCCCACTGAGTGCATTAATTAGGAGGGTGATGAATGGTGTGCAACCTATGTAAATAAATGTGTGCAGGAGATTGGAGCCCAAGCAAAGTGCAGCGATGGTTTAGTGGACGGCGGCGTCATATTTCATATAGTAAAAGTTGTGAGGGAAGAGGAGTGATATTTATGGAGTGCAAAGCACTGTGGGATTTTGTGGGAAACCACATATATTCAGCTTGTCAGAAAACATCTTAATATTTACTCTTACAATCCCTAGGCTACTGCTTTCTAAACCTAAAGCTTTCATTAGCCCATTTACCAGATATAAAACATTTGTAAGCCTGTTGAAAGAGTTACTTTCGGGAGGGGCATTTTTCACAGCAAAACGATGATACCTTTACATAACCTCATTATGCAGTTGCATCAGCTGCCTTATCCCATTGCATTAATTCACTATTTCCACATTTTTCCTCACAGCCTTGGATTAATCCAGACCATCCCCTCGGTCCTGTTATTTTCAGAAGGATCCCACTTCTGGGTACGCGCATCCCCATCGTCGTGCTGACCTCTGAAACCACCAGCATGGAGAGTGTTGGGGTCTTTCTGGTATTCCCAACACGATGTCTCCTTGAATTTCTCTGAATTACCACTTGATGAGGTGGTGGTGGTGCCCACATTCCTCCCTTCCCTGTTTTCTGCCCCGTGGTTGCTGTTCCCAGCTGCTCCCAATGCCCCCAATGGCTTCTTGTCTCTACAGCTCACAAACCACGGGGGAAAACAGCTTTTATTCCTTCCTGTCAGTTCAGGGCCACGACGATTTTATGAGGAGAAGTTTCATAAATTGAAAATAAAGAAGTATTCCTTAAAACCCAAATAAGGATGATGTTTGTTTTGGTCAAAATAAATATTTTTCACTCCCGTCGCATGCACAATATGTTACATTAAGAAAGGTTAATTCTATATTAAATATAATCAAAAACACAACATGAGGCCTGTCACGCTGACATGGTGCAATAGGTACTTTAATACTGCTCAGCAGGAACTCTTGTTATATTTTTTATATGTTAGTAGATGTCTACTTAGAATTGATCAAACCTTTCCTTCTGAAACATATATGCCAACACCTCCACAACACACTATAAACTAGACTCTCAGAAAACAATAATGATGCTTATCAGTCACTCGCCTTGAGTTTGCTTGTGAAAAACCTCTAGCTAGTGTGCTATTGGAGCTCTTAAAACATAGATCTTTTTGCTGCACTGATAATTCACTCACAGCTTGAGATTGATGACTATGTGAAGTCCATAAAAGATGTTACCACTATATTTTCTTCTTATGATTTATTTTATCATGTTGTCAAGGTTTGCAGAAAACAAGAAACAAATCAATGAATGTCATGCTTAAATATTAAAGAAGGCTGTAATACACAATTTTATTCAGATGCCTTATTCAATCTTGCAGCTCTGAAAAGGGTAGCAGCAGCAAAGCTTTTATTTGAATTACTTTTGGAAAAATTAATTTAGGGGGAATGTTGAATTGTGAATGGTAACAGGGTAGCTAACCTTATTTGTTTAAAGAGGAATATGGAGTAACTCGAGGGTTTTTTTGACAAAAGGTTTTGAGAACCTGGGGAAATTCCCTGGCTTTTCAACTCCAGGAACTTTGGAGTGGAATTGCTTAATGAGCTCATACTTTCTAAATTAATGAGAGGTCGCCTTGGCGAAGGGGGGAGGGTATTGGCATCAGCAATCCCGGAGTGTACAAGGCTGGTTTAAAAAAAGCCTCTTCTCTCTCCCTCCTCCAGCCCTGGGATCATGTCACACACCTGGAGCGGGGGGGGACCGGGTTTGCTGCTCCTGAACAGCCCCTCCCCTTCCTCATGCCCTTCTCTGGCCTTCAGGAGGACTGGGGTATAAAGCAGCAATTAATCTCAGCTTGATTTTTTGCTTGTTTGCTTTGGGTTTCTAATTTCCTGATTATTCTTAGGGATAGAAGAAATTACATCAGAATATTTGGTTGCTTTATTGTATTTATTTTTTTTTTTAATTCTCTTCTGAACGTAGTGTGTTCAATGAAAATGATGTTTTTCTGAGTTTTCTACTCTACCCTATTTCCCAGCTCTAGGAAGAGCCTTGATGACCATTTTACCCACCCTAAGGTTGCCTTGTCCTGCAGAGGCAGACAAGGCAGGTCTGAATGGGCAGCACTTTCTGGCCTTTTGCTATCAGGAAGCAAAGTTGCTTTTTTATTACCTCCTTGTACTGTTTTATTTCATTCTGGCTCTATAACTATACCAAAGCTGGGAGTTAAAGAAGAAAAGAGAGCAGAGGTGTTTCCTAGCCCTGTATCCCCTGGGATCAAGCCAACCCTCCCTGTTCTGGATGAGCAGAGCCCCATCCTTGGCTGCCAAGTGCGTGGTAAGCAATAAATCCCTGCCAGGGCTGCTCTCCAGCCCGTGGCAGGGTGCTGTCCCATGAGCTTGTGATGGCCCTCAAATTCATAAAATCTCTCTTTTAACAAGAATTATTGCTTTTGGTGTTGTTCCTGACTGTTGAGTTTATACTTCTCCCAGATAGAGGAGTTTTCCCAGGGAATTTGTGGCTACCCCATCCCTGGCAGTGTCCCAGGCCAGGTTGGATGGGGCTTGGAGCACCCTGGGCTGGTGGGAGGTGTCCCTGCCCATGACAGGGGGTGGAATGAGATGATCATTACAGGCCCTTCCAACTCAAAACATTCCATGATTCTGTGTGGTACCTGAAAAAGTATTTCAAGGAACATTTCTTTCTGCTTCCCTGCAACACTTTTTACTGCACACACCTTGTTTTTTCTGCAGAGACAGAACTGACAGTGAGTGAGCAGAAGAGGTAACATCACTTGTGCCTACCCCAAACAGATTTTAAGACTCTAAGTACAAATGAAAGAATATCTTATTTGCAAATCTCAAAATGTATCCAAATATATTTATAACATAGTATTAAAAATAAAGTGTGTCCACTTATGCGTTTTTCAAGTATATTATTTCAATTAACCATAGAATAATTTATGGAGGGACCCAAACTTAGCAGTGCAATCCCTGCATGGTTTGTTGTTTATGATAACACAGGCATGGAGAGTAAACTTAAAGCTGATCAATTTTGACTCTCTGGCTTTTCTCCCTTTCCCTGCCCAGCATGGTGGAAAATGACAGTCAGATTAGAACATCATGAGGAGGAGCAGGATTATCAATGAGGCCAAATTCTGTCCACAACAGAGACACCAAGAAACCCTGTGCTGAAAACCTTTATTTCCTCAGGAAATCAGAGAATCCCAGACTGGTTTGGGTTGGGAGGGACCTTAAAGCCCCTCCGGTGTCACCCCTGCCATGGGCAGGGACACCTCCCACCAGCCCAGGGGGCTCCAAGCCCCCTCCAACCTGGCCTGGGACACTCCCAGGGATCCAGGGGCAGCCACAGCTGCTCTGGGTACTTGTTCCATTGCCTCAGTCATAGTTTTCATAGAATTGGAAGCAATGGAATGTGTTTTGTTTCGTTTTTGGTTTTGTTTTGGTTGGGTTTTTTTTACTCATTTATTTGTTTTGGCAACCGCTCTGGATACAAATCACCCACAGGCAGATGGCAAAACAAGCCCCCTGCACTGGAATTCCATGTAAGTCTTTTCCTGGAGGTGGGATTGGAAGGAACTTCCCAGCTCCGTGGTAACCTGAGAGTCCCTCCTTGGAGATTTCAGCTTCTGCAGCTTCCACCTCTGCCAAGATCTAACTGGAAGTGCTGATTTTTCCCAGGCCTGAGTCGCTACTTCAGCTTTTTTTGCTTGCTTTGACATTTATTTTTTAATTGTGGTGCATCTCAGCTATTCAGACAGGGCTGGATGGAAAAGAAAAATGTTATTTTGCATTTTTTAAAAGATTTTTGAGATTATTTTTCTGACTTTTGTTCGCACTGGGAAAGCTGATTTGCACAACTGCAGCCCACAGGCTGTGCTCATGAAAAATAAAATCAACCCAAATATATTGTTAGCAGAAGTCAATTCTAGATTATGCCTTTGTGGTTTGAGCTGTGTTATCACTGAAGAGGGGGTGTTTTCTTTTAACATTTTTGTCCTTAAAACTTCAAAGAATGTGAACTCTAGGTGGCTTTTTATTATTATTTATCCATTTGGAGACCCCTTTTTCTGGCCTTTAAGACGCAGTTAACAAAAGACAGGAAGATCACTGGGAAAGTTTCCACTTGTGTTGGCAATTGTTGCTTGAACCTCAGAGCAGGTCAGCTCCATTCCTCAGCCCCTCTGGAAGGTCTGGGTGAGCTTCCTCACACTGCTTCTGGAGGAAATGTTGTGCTAAAGATCAAGCAGCCCTCGGCTGTGACTTGCCAAAAATGCCTTGGGCTGGACCTGTTTCATTGCACACACACATTTATTAAAAATTTACCTGGAATATTCCTCCTTGTGCTGCTTCTTCTTCACACAGCCAGACTGCAGCTTGTGCCTCCCCTCACCGTGCCTTGAAATTGCACTTGCAAGTACAAACTGTGTGTTTTGTGACGTAAAAATGTTCACATTTACTGTTAATAGCTGTTATGTTGCATCACAGCTTGGCTGGGAGTTTGCTGGGGCAATGCCAGGTGCTAAACCAGGTGTTAAGAAAGTGCTTCAAAGGGCACAAATTCAAGGTAAAATACCAGTTCTGTTGATGTTAAAGACAAATTCTCTTTGACATCATCAGGCCCGGGACTCTTCAGTTCTGGGAGGAGGTTCTGTCCCAGTTACAGAGACACTGGTAGGACCTGTCAACTTCTTTGAGGAGCTGGGAGAGGAAAACACCTCAAAGTGCCTTCAACTGTTAACTCATCCCAGTTTCCATACAAAGGATCCCAGGATCCCTGAGGCTGGAAAAGCCCCCCCAGCCCACAGAGCCCACCCCGTGCCCGATGCCCACCTTGTCCCCCAGCCCAGAGCTCTGAGTGCCACGGCCAGTCCTGCCTTGGGCACCTCCAGGGCTGGGCACTCCAAACCTCCCTGGGCAGCCCCTGCCAGGGCCTGACCACCCTTTCCAGGCAGGAATTCCTCCTGCTGTCCCACCTGAACATCTCCTGGTCATTCCCTCTGCTCCTGTTCCTGGAGCAGAGCCCGACTCCCCCCAGCTCCCCCCTCCTGGCAGGGACTTGCAGAGCCAGAAGGTCCCCCCTGAGCCTCCTTTTCTCCAGGCTGAGCCCCCCCAGCTCCCTCAGCCCCTCCTGCTGCTCCAGCCCCTTCCCAGCTCCGTTCCCTTCCCTGGACACCCTCCAGCCCCTCCGTGTCCTCCTTGGAATGAGGGGCCAGGACTGGACGCAACCCCCGAGGTGTGGCCTCATCAATAAAAAGGACAAGAGTACAAAGAGAATAAGCTGAATTTTCAGGTGGAAGCCAATTTCCCTGAAAGTTTGCAAATATCTGGCTGATCTGATTCCATTTGTCCACAATCACCCACAAGAAGATCCTGCTTCAGTTTCCACGCTGTCTGCTGATTTAATGGAGTTGCACCAGAGCACTGAAGAATTAAAAGAGGCTCCAACCCAGCATGTGTGTATGCCTGGAGATAGAATTTTTAAAAATACCCTTATTTGCACAATAAATATGAAGTTAATGTTTTGGCTTTCTTCTGGGACAATCTGTAAGAGAAAAACTAGAGCTGAGGATTAAAGAGAGTGTGCAAGCAATGTGTAAACCATGAAATTCAATTAGTTCCTCTTAGGAAGCCAAATTTTGGTGAATACTGTAGAGAAAAGGTAGGGATAAAATGCCTAAGCCAAAGCTGTGCTTAATAAGCTTCAGTAATTAGTTACAAATGTCTTGTTAAACCTGGAGACACACCTCTCTCTGCCCATGTTTATGAACGCTAAGGAAAAGAGAAGATAGAGTTAAATAATAACATCCCAAGTTTTCCACAAATTTTCATCCCAAGTTTTCCACAACAAGTTTTTGGGATGGGCTTTTTGGATGGTTGTGCTGCTTCCCAGGACATCCCAGTGAGGGAAGATGGTCTGAGAAGGGGTTATGCAAACATGAATTTAAAAGGAGGTTGGGGAAATAAGGACCAGGCTGACCAGCGAGGTCACGTATAACACGCTGTATGGGAAATTAGAGGCATTGTCCTGTTGGTGATGTGTCCCTTTTTCACCCCTGCATCCTCTCATTTTTCTGCTGTATCCAGTAACAATTTGATATTTGAATTGTTCAGTAACTCTTCAGAATTGGAAGGGGAAAAGGTAAATGGTGCTACAGCATGTGATAGATTAATTGGCAAATGTTCCTGTAATTGTTTCTGGCAGCTCTACACCCACCTCACTTTTCTCCTCTCCAAAAGGGCTCCCTGAAGTCAAAAGTGCTGGTGAAAATTCCAATGTCCATAAACAGAGCCACAGCTCATGCTCCACAATTCATCTTATAATCAAAGGTCCTTTGCTGTCAGTACAGGAACTGGAGCAACAAATACCCACTATAGGCAATTCCTTTCCTTGTTCCCTCCCCCCAGATCCCCCCAGAATACCCTGAAATCCCCTCTAATCCATATTGTGAACACTAAACACCTTTGACCTCTAAACTCTTTTTTTGTTTTGGTGTGTGTGCATGCAAGAAAAGTGTTTTCCTGGCTGCATATTCCTTGTCACCTCCTTCTATACATTTTTTCTAAATATTCATTACTTTTGAAAGATTGGCCAAATCCTGAAACATTTCCAACTGGAGCCTTTTTCAGGGGGAGTGGGTCAAACTGGAGTTCCTTGATCCATTGTTACTTAATTTCTGGGTCAGGTTCCAGAAAGACCCCTTCTTCCTCTTTTCCTTTGGGTGGAAAACACTCAAGAATTGATTTTCTGCTGGGAAACCTGCACAAGGTGGTTGGAATTTCATGAGAAACACAACACTTGTGCTTCCCTAGATGGTCGAGCTCCCTCTTTTGGGGTCACAGCCTCGAAAGCATCATGGGCGAGTCAGAATGAGCCTTTCTTTTAATTCATTATCAACTCAGCTTTATGTATTTAATAATTTTCCTTCCTGGTTTATCTTCGAGCTAAGGACAAACACATCACGGCGTCACAGAGGAACTGAACATGCTTGTGGTGACAGCAAGGAGAGGTGGTGATTGGGAGATGTCAAATATGACCAAGGACACATCTAACTCTGCTCCTGCTCATCTCTAACCAGGTCATCCTTGGCCAGGTTAAAGGGCTGCTCCAGATTCTGAGCGCTGAGAGTGAAAATTCTGTCATAAGGCAATTGCAGAAGTGTTTGGGCTTTACTGGCATGGTGGCTTCCCTTTAGACCCTTCCTCCTTGCTGCCAGCATGGCTCCAGCTCCTGGGGTAATCACAGGGCTGGGCTTGGAGTGTTTATGCCCTTAAAAGCCCCCTCTGAAGCCTTTCCCTGCAGCCTTGGACATGACACTTAACCTTGCTGCCTCCGACTCCTCGTCAAGAAGGGGATAATAACACTTGCTTATCTACTCCAGCGCGGGCTTTGAGGATTAATTAATTAATATTTGTACAGTGCTTTGAACATAAGTGCTTGGTATTATCATTCTGACTTCACCGCTCCAGGCTCATTTTCTCCTCTGGCCTGATGTGCCTTCCTGCTTTTCTGAAAGCCCCTTGCCTTGCCTTAGCCCTGCTGGGTTGTGCCCTTGTCCCACCTCACTGCGTGTTGCACCCTCCTCGTGTGGCCTTTGGGTCTGCAGAACATCTGCAGAAGGACAAGAGCCAACTCTGGCTCCTTCCTCCTGTTCACTCCAAGAGAAGCACAGCCCCCTGTAATGCCTTTTGTCTTTCCTTGGAAAGAAACAAAGACAAAGAAAGGAGATAAAAAGGAAAGGGTGGCGGAGGGAAAAGAGAAGGGAAAGGCAAGTTTGAAGCCTGTGTGTTTCTACTGCCTTGAAACAGGCTCCTTGGAAAAATCCCCACCTAGTTCCAGCATTAACATAGAGAACACAGAAACAAATTGGCCATAAAGCCATTTAACCTTGTGTAGCTGGTGATGTTTATTCTCTCGTCCTACACAGCAACCCTACATGGATGTCTGTGTCCAGTTGTTCCTCTGGGAAACGGGTCTTGCCCCTGGAGCAGCAGTTCCTCAGCCTGCCCAATGATTTGATGCTTTTCTGCCTTCCCGGGTTTGGCTCTGCCCATGTCTGGGATCTCTCTGCTCCATCCTCACCCCATCTCTCAGATGTGGAAGGGGAACAGTGGCCCCTCTTGTCCCCATGCTGGAAGGAGAAACATCCATCCTGTGTCCCCCACTGCCCCACTGGAAGGCCCTTCCAGCATGGAATTTGGGCAGCAGTGCCCAAATTCTTTATTTTAGAATTTCACAGAGCAATGTTGTGGTTAAAATTTGAGTGAGAAAAATCCCTGGGGTTATTTTTATGGTGGCAGGCTAGTCTGAAAAATTGCTAAGACACTGCTCAAAAATATCAGTGGGAGAATATTTCATCTCTTTGTCCTCTCTCCACTTGTCTGTAATGGGTTGGACAGGAACTGCCTTTTCCTACATATGTTTTCAGAGCTCCAGTTCCTCCTTTCTCCCTGTTACTGCAAGAGAAAACCATCTGTAATGTCTGAGTGTCTTTAATGTGCAATTCCACCAGCCTAATGGGCACCTGATGGTACAGATAGATTTGATTCCAGATTTGGATCTGCTGACATAAACCTTAATGCTTTTTATTGTGTGCCACTTTGGGAAATCCTGATTAACAGCAACAAAGAGATAATTATGCAAGATGAAGACAATGTAGTTGTTTTAAAAATAATGTATATCGTACAATTAATGCTACTTTGTCCTATATCAAAGTCACACTACCTGCATTAATCATACACCCTCATAGTTTCTAAACATTAATAGCAAGAAATAAAAAGAAGAACTCCTAATCCCGAGGAGAGTCACAGTAACGGGGGGTTGGGTTTCTTTGGAGAAGAAGAGAGGTAAGTGATGCAGGTTTGCAGCCTAGTTATTACTAAATGTAGAACATATGACAGTGTCTTCTAGAAAAAGAAGCTGGTTCAGAAACCCTAATTAATAGCTGATTCAGTATAACCCTCCTGCATTAAAGCAATCAGAATGTTTGGAATTGAAAGTATTTTTTGAAATAAAAGCTGTATGTGGGGAGGTTGTTTGCCTGTTTCTTACAGGCAAACCTTAAAAGGTGGTAGAGGATCAATAGGAATGGTTGGATGGCTGGCTGGATATGCACACAGGTCACATTTAAGCAACTCTTCAGATTAAGTAATTCTAAAATAAACAATGGGAAATGTTCACTTATCCCCCCGAGATGTGTTGTCCTTTTGGGTTTCTTTTTGGGTTTCTTTTTGGGTTTCCTGACTTTGAGCTCCTCATGAGGGGCAAAAAAACACCAAGGACTTCACCTTAAATCCTGGTTTAAGCATGGTGTCCCAGATTTCTGTCTTTAAGGAGATGCAAGGGCCTGATTTTTGTCTCCTCTCCCCCCACAGCATCATCTGCCACCATTGTTTACACCAAGCAATACCCTTGGACAAAGTCCTGCACATCCTTTTCTTGTCTGGATCCTTCTCCACTGTGAAAGTTGGTGGGAGCTGGGCTGGGATGCTCTTCTGCTCAGCCACCAGGATTTGGTGCTCAGGAATATGTCCCCCATGGCCATGGGCTCCAGCAGACATGACAGGGGTAAGTTGGTGCCCAATAATCCTCTGGGCTTCCCTGGCATGGTGTAACCCAGACAATACCTGTGTTACCAACCTCATGTGTCCATATCCACCTGGAAAGACCAAACATCGCATCCATCTTCACAGTTTTGGCCCATGAATGGCAGTAAAGAGGTTTCTATATGAACAGTGGAGTAGCAACATCACAGCATTAACTTCCTTCCCCTTTATTGACAAAATTGACCTAGTGGTGCCCTTGCACCCCGGTTTTGCATGTAGCACACCCAAATTTCTAAAGGCCCTTTTATTCCATCTTGTTTCCCAAAGTGCTCTTCCAAATGACAACTGTTTTGTGTCACACTGGTGGCTCCTGAGCTGGGGGAATTAAGGGAAGGTTTGGGTGTGCTTGTTCCATTACCTTCTGTGGAATGGATGGGGCGATGCCATATGTGCGTCTGCAATTAGACATTTTGATTTCCAAAGGATTTAGTTACCATTTGCTGAACCATTGAGTAATTACCAGAGGAAAATTGCACAATCTGTCAGTACGTCAGCTAAGTGTGTTTCTGGACAGCTTTATAGGCACCTTCACCAGTGCAGAGCCTTTGCTGTGCTTCCTTTGGTGCAACTTCAGTCCTTCCGCAGGAGAAATTCCTCATAGCCAAGGAAATTCCAAATAGCAGTGAAAATACCTGCAATTATACACCTGCCCCACGGAGGATATCTTGCCTCAGCAGGAAAGTGCTGTTAAGGTAATATATTTCATTAACATAGTGGGGGTTTAAGGCTGCAAAGTGCTATTCTGGGAAACAGGTTTGGGGTCGGCCACTCAGCACTTCTGGTTTCCATAATTCCCTGAATTTAGCAATGGCCCTTCTTGCCACAGGCAGGGGGAGATTTCAAAGTGTTCCCCACCACATGTGATGGAAGCAGAAGCATTTCCAACCTGAGAATGTGTTTGGATGTGATTCTGACTTTTTTTTCAGTCGCTAGGGGAAAGGTTTCTACTCAGAAACAGAAAATTGAGGCTGCTTTGAATAGAGAAAAGGCAGAGGCATCATTTACTCCCCTCCCTCCTTCTCCCCACCAAATTAAACACTCAGGAATCTTGAGAAAATTGGGTCACTAATATGGAAATCGTAAAGTATTGATAATACCAACATGACAAGTTGTCACTTTGCAGTATGTTCTTAAACACGCCTAAACCTTAATAACCAGGTTATTCTAGAATAATCAGGGTAACAGAATGGGAATGAATGGCAGTTCCTGTAATTATTCTAGAAAGAGGACCAAAGCAAACAGAAATTCTCTCTAATTTTATATATTCCCAATAGGTGCACATAGTACATCATTATCACTATAGAAACTACTTAGTAGTTTCTCCAAAAATCAGCTACGCTTCACGGTCTTGTGGGCCAATGTCTGAGCTGCACATGAGCCCAGACCCTGGAATTCAAACAGAGGTAAGCTCAGAGCAAGCTGCACTAGGCTGCAGCACACAAAACACATTTCCTAAGCCAAACATATTAAATCCAATACATTTCTCATTGATTTAATAGCCTGAAACTTCGGATACAACTGACACTTGCTGGATATTAATGGGCATTAGTGCTCCGAAAGGGAAGGCGAGAGCTGAAAATGAGAGTCTGTAGACGTTGGGGAAAGGAGGAACTGCAGAGGGCTTTGCTCTATATGAATGTTCTCTGTTGCAGGATGAAATCTGTAATTAAATAAGGTGCTCTACAACATTCTTCCATGACTTTGGCCCCGTTTTCAGCTAAAAGTGTTATTGCTGTCCTAAAGCTCTGCATAATACTCAGGTGATTGTATTGGAAAACCAAAAAATGGCATATCCGCCCCCCAGAATTA
>VXAU01005835.1:874110-921273 GCA_013399695.1 Formicarius rufipectus | reverse complement strand
GGGAAAAAGTCCAAACAAGAGGGAAGAAAATGGTAAAAGGAAGAAAAGGAAAAGAAAACCAAACCCACAAAAAGAACCAACAGAACAGTAAGGGGGGGGGGCTGGAAGGCAAATCCAAACAAAAAAAAAGGGCTCCAGATAAGTCAAGAAAAACGGATAAAAAAATAGCCCCCATCAAAAAAAAAAATTTTATTTAAAAAAAGAAAAAAAGGGGGGGCGGGAGGGAGAGGGGGGAAAAAAAGAAAGAAAAAAAAAAAAGGCAAGAAGCCCGGTGTGACAGGGACTGCAGCAACACCCCGGCACAGCCTGTGCGGATCTTTGATCTCCTGCATCGCATTAAGTAACAAAGACCAGAGGAGTTGGGCGATGCTGGGCTGGCCGATCCCGTCGTGGGCCGGGGTTGCCATCCCAGGAATCGCATCCCGGGAAGCGGCCGCTCCCTGCCCTGCGCTCCCGAGCATCTCCTGCGAACTGCCCGGGCACTTCACCCAGGAATGCTGCCTGAACAGCATTTTTAGCCCAAACCGCCGAAATAGTTAAACCTGCAGGACGCAGTTGGCAGTTTCTCCTCCTTTGAAACGCTCCCACGTTTCTTTCAAAGGGTTATTAGTGTTTATTTTATTAAGGCAAGGTGGGGAAGGACTTACACACAGAGTAAGACGCTGTGAGTAGCCACAGCAGGTCCTGTGTGTGAGCTTACACGCAGCTCGTGTGCTCTCACAAAGCAGCTCACATCACCAGCAAAGTTCTTCTCCTGCAAATATTTGGGCACACATTCACTACAAAACATCTATCGTTCCGCAGGCTGCATTTAAAAAATGTAAAAATCACCTTTAAGGAGATGCTAGAAAGCTCTGGGTTCCCACTTTTTCTGCTCCTCTGCTATGAGTCTTTCCCCTTCCGTCCTAGTCCATGGTGTGGCTCTAACGCAGGGCTGAGGCATCAGCTCACCTTCCTCCTGTGTGTCCGTGCAGCCAAAAATCTGCAGCAGGAAAAGATTTCAGGAAGGCTTTCCAAACCAGGGGAGGGAAAGAAAAAAACCAAAACACAACAAACCAGCGTAAGAGCTGCAAAAGCTCCGTGGCTGCTCGGGAATAAAGGGAAAGGCTGGGGGAGATATTAATAGAAAAATGAGAATTATTTTTTAAGAGTGATGTTGAGCACGTTCACTCCCTGCCCGGAGCTGGGGACATGACAATTAGTACATCTGACGTTTACAGTGCAGATGTTTACGATGTGAATAATAGATGGAAAGAGAGGGGAAATGCTGTTGTTTTGGGGGAAATATAGAACAGTTTGATGTGGGAAACACCCGAACTTTGCTGAAGCCACAGGGTAAGTATGAGGGGGAGCGCTCTTAATGCCCTATTTAAATCCTGCAGCACTGAAAGACTGAAAAATCATAAATTACAGACAAAAATACGTTTAATTTAATAGCAGAGTGTTGCAAGAATTGTAAAAGAAATTTGGGGGTAGGGGCGTGCAGCCTTTGGGGAAAACAACGTGAATTTCCAGCAGCAGAGTTGTGCAATGGGTCTGTATTTTTTAAACCTGCCTGTGCTCCATTCATACTATTTAAGTGCTTCAATCAGCACAATAAATGTAAATAATTTACTGCTTTGCAAACAGAAAATTGGGCAGAAAAGTGATTTTTGAGGAGCGACTTGGCTCCCTCTGCCCAGTGATTTGGTGCCCTGTAAAATGCATCTGACACTGCTGTTCATTAAGCCGGTGCTATTGAGCCTTCTTCACATTCATTAGTGATTAATTCAGACAGATATTTAACTTAATAAGGTAAGCAAATAAACAAAAAAATCACTTTCTGTGCCTTAAGGTTTTTTTGGCCCTCTAATTGGTTTTGTGCACTAATTATCAAGATTAACACCTTACGCTTTTCTCGGTCCTTACACTTAAGAAATTCCCAGTGGGAAAACACAGCCAACCTTAAGGGAATCCCTTAAGTGCAAGGGGTTAAGAGTTTGTCTCTTAAAAGCAAGACAAGCAGCAAAAAATAAATAAATTTTAAAAAGCCAGGAGGGCCAGATTCCAGGTGAATTTTATCTCATCACAGGATGAGGAGGCAGGAGCCCATGTGGAAACACTCGTGGCTTTCCGTGGGTGTCAATGGAAGGTGTGCAAGGGGGTAATTCTTGTCACAGCATTTTCGAACAAATAACTGGGAGCTCTCAGCCCTCTCAGCCCGACTCCAAACCCCACAGCCAGCCTGGCTCGGTGCTGGTGGCACATCCCTCCTTCTCACCAAGAGTTAACCACCGGCCTCCAAAAGTTCCTTTCCACGGCGCTTCCCGCAGAACCCGAGGGCTTGATGTCAGTGCCAAGGCATTGTGATTTCCTTCGGCGTCCTCGGCCCTGACAATGTTCCAGGCGTTGCCTGAAATTCTCCCCCAGCCGAGCCTGGCCGTGTCCTCCCCTCACCTTAGGCTCGGCTCAAGGAAACCCTTCCCTGTCCAGGCAGCAGCAGGGAGTCGGGAGGAGCAGCACATCCCTGGGAGCTGGAGCACCCTCCCAGCACCCAGCTCTGCCTGCCACATGCAGATGTCAAACTTTGCCTCTGTGGTGTCTTGACATCCCCTCGGAAAGTGCTTATAAAGTGCTGATTCAGTGTGTCTCCTGGAAAATGTCTCCTTGCCTGCTCCTGCGTGCCGAGCTGAAACCTCCCTTGGATTTCACCTCAGGAAAGCTTTGGGAAGGGCCACGGAGTGAAGTTCTCCTCCATCTCAGGCATGAGGGTCATTAAAACTCATTTTAGTCGAGGTGCTGGTACAAGTTGTTGCTCGTGACAGTTTGTCACCACCATGTACAATATTTGCTAGGCAGGATCCCAAAATATCCAGCTAATTGCTGCTTTTCCTGCTGTGGGAAGTCTCACAGATCTACCCAGCTCCTGCCTCGAACCCGACGGCCCTTTCCAGTAGTGGTTTTGGGGTTTTTTTTGAGCATTTGGGGATTTTTAAACTCCTTTTCCTTTAATTCTTTTCTTTCTTTAATGGGTGACTGGATAAATTCAGTGGTGGATTTTTGTGACACTAAAGCAGCAGATAAGTCTATGATGCACTCTAGCTATGTGGTTTAAAAATCCCTTACCATATGTTTTCTCACTGGAATGCCTCATCTTGCAAAATTACAGGAACCGAAGCTTAAAAACACAATTAGGTAGTTTAAAATGAAATATTAAAGAAATACCACATATTTTCTGATATGCCTGCGATGGTTTTCCTTGATTTTTTTTCCTTCTCTTTTCCTTTTTTTTTTTTTTTTTTGCTTTCTTTTGTATTGTTCTTTGAGTTGTTCAAGGAGCCCAACTGTATTCGATTGTTGTACTAATCATGCTCCACATTTTTCTGATTAGGTTATATAGGCTGTGGTTAAATTATAAATGAAAGAATGAACTACCAGAGTACTTGTCATAACAGTATCTTTTATGTTGTTACAGAAGATTGGGGGGGGGGGGGAAGGAGGAATCAAAAAAGGCTTTCTATGATGAAGACTCTCCTCGCCTATTTTGTGCTCCTTATAGGATCTGTATAGACAAGGAATGCAATTTGTTGGAATGTTTTTCTCAGGTATGCTGAGAACTACAGCACAATATCTGTCCACTGAGAAAAATGTGAGAAAACGGAATCCATAATACATAAAGATGCATATTGTAGCACGAACTCTGGTGCACACAAACACACCCTCTCCAACTCCACTTCATTCTGTTAGTCTGCTGGAAAAGCCACTTGATCTGGGTTGGGTTGTTGGCTTTTTTTTTTCTCCTTATATACAGGAAAATAATATTTCCACATTTGAAATGATGCCTTACATTGTTATCTCCTGTCCCACTGTATGCACAGCACAAACCCAGCTGTAAGTGTGCCTGATGATGGGATATATTTTTGTTTAGAGGATATAGATTTCTTTCCCTGCTGTTATTTTAAGCTACTGGCTGTATAAATGATTTTAGGGAGAGCTGGAATGGTAAGGATTAAACTACTTGACTGAAGCCTCACCTTGAAGACACTGGTGGTTTAAGAATATATTTGACACTCCTAAAATTAAACATGTGGTTTAAACAATGCAGCATTTTAAGCTTCTTAGTACAATATTTAAAATAATAAACACAAGGGCGGTGGTGTTTTGCTGTTAAATTTTACCCTCTTCTTAAACACATCACTGTTTTTTCCCCAAGTTTAGCCTGATAAAGCAGGGAGGTGGAGAAGGAGGCAAAGAGGGAAGCCTGGAGACATGAAGTAGATTACACCTTGCATTAAACCAGGCATTCAGCTGTTTTCCAAGGGTTTTAAGGCAGAGCTCCTCCTCGCTTGTTCGCCAGCTTTAAACACAAAGCCTCGCACGCAGATTGCTTTACGCTCTTTATTGCGGCAGATAAATGGATCCTTAAACATATCAAGGGATTTTTGATGAAAAGGGGATGCCAGGAGATGGCTTTAATTGCCGGGTGCCCGGGCTGGGCCGGGCAGGGGCTGTGAGGGGCAGCCAACACGTGTTCCCTCAGCCAGACATGCCTGCGAGCGCTGCTTTTTGCACCCCTGCAACCAGCCTTAAGGGTTCTGTTTTTTGGGGCTTTATTGGATGAACTGTCAGTGCTTCCCAGGATAACAAATCTTGTTTTATAGCACTTGGTGGAGTTTGGTTCGGGGCTACCTCTGAGCAACATGAACTTGGCCTTGCTGTGTGCCTTACACTAATACCTTCCCTCCTGTAAGGAATCAGGGTACTTGAGAAACAGCCTGCAGCCATACAGCTGATTATTTCACCAAATTTGCATCTTTTCAACAGTAATGGGGATGGCTTTCACAAATGCTCCCGGGCTCTAAATAGATGTTAAGTGGCTGTTTCTAGTTGCTTCCTTCCCTCTCCCCCGTGGGCGCTCCCAAGCCCCTGCCCATGGCACCCGGGACCTCCCGCCTGAGGGAGAGATGCTCACCCTCCTTCTCTGGAGTGTCTCTCCAGGGTCAGGAGTGCCCAGGGGTGTCCCTTGGAGGAGCTGGGGTTGTTCTCCAGGTGCCCTGACCATGAGGCAGAGGAGGCATCAGTGTGAAACCGGGCTTGGAAAGAAGTGCTGTGTGGGGAGACCATCTGGCTGGCAGCGAGGGTCACCTGCAGCCCTGAGGACAGAAAATGGGAGGACCTGGGGGGATGCATTTCCTCGGGGGTCTCTGCAGCATGGCCTGTGACTGAGGAGACCAGCTTCACCAGAGCTACAGCCTTTGAGGCAGAAATTTATTGCTTCTTCCTCTTTTTCCTCTTCCTTCTCCTCCTCTTCTTCCTCCTTCTCCTCTTTCTTCTTCCTCCTTCTCCTCCTTCTTCTTCCTCTTCTTCTTCTTCTTCTTCTTCTTCTTCTTCTTCTTCTTCTTCTTCTTCTTCTCCTTCTTCTTCTTCTTCTCTTCTTCTTTTCTTCTATTGTAATTTATTCTTCCATTACTATTGTCATCATCACAATCATCATTATTTAAGAGACAAAAGGACTTAAACCACAGATTTAACTTAAGAAATCCCCAAATATACTTGTGAAACATGGTTGTGTTTGTGGCCTCTCCACGAGGCTGGGGCAGACATGTGCCCTGCTGAGCTCCTTGGGCCCCCGTGTCTCCCTGCAGCCCTGCAGAGGGTCACCACACTTCATTCCTCTGTGGGGCAGAGAAACCATCTAGGGACAGGATTTCTACAATTCCACATTCCAATGTCAAAGCCTCATTTCCCTGGAAATCTGAACCCTATTTTGTTGCTCTATAAAATGGGTGCCTACTCCTGTTGTCTTACCCAAGACAAACAGCTTGTTCAACTGGCATTGCCCAGAGAAGCTGTGGCTGCCCCATCTCTGGAAGTGTCCCAGGCCAGGTTGGACGGGGCTTGGAGCACCCTGGGCTGGTGAAAGGTATCCCTGCCCATGGCAGGGGTGGCACTGGATGGGGTTTGCGGTCCCTTCCAACCCAAACCACTCCATGTTTCTATGTATGCAAAGAGCTCTGTGTTCCAATGGTTTATCCCAGGACACTGATTCAAGTAAGATGCTCCAGCTCCTGCTACACTTTAGCCACAGCTTGCCTGTTCCTTGCTGGCAACATGTTATTTCCCATGGAGAAAGAGTGCAGGATCAGGGTGGAATCATGGTAGGAAATACCATATTCTGCTTTTGTTCCAACTCTAAATGCTGCCTTGTCTATCACGAGCTTACAGCACCTCTTCCCCTTCCCTGCATTTTTTAAGTCCAAAGCAGTGTCAACCTGATAAAATTTAAAACCTTCCCCCAAAACTACAATAAAATATCAGTACTGGTCTCTCTTAAAATCCACAGAAGGAAACTTCAGGATTAGAGTAAAGCCTGATTCTTAATTTATCTGTCGTGCATAAGTATTCCAGCACATAATGCTCCTCTGGCAGGATCACCCACAGTTTGGAGCTTTTTGCCTCGTTTAGGCACCTTGGGCTGAGTTAAAAGGCAGAGGGAACTCGCAGAACTGTTGTACCTAGTTGAGCACTCATTATAAAATGGATTACGGGTACAGTAAACCATAAAGACTGTTTTAGAGCCATTAAGGTTCAGCTTGTCACAGCTGACATGGACACACTCTTACACCATATATTCCTGACATGTCAGGAGGTGCTTAGGGATGCTTTCATACATGTTTTATTGAAATGACAGGCTATAGCTTCTTTGGCTGCTGTATATATGCATGGCTATATGCTAGAAATCCAAATTAAACTCCCTTGGAAAAAAAATATGCCCCTTACGCACATGGAATGAATCCCATCTCCAGTGATAAAGTTGTCACCCGCATTTTATTTTTAATGTACTTTTTAATAGAATAATGAAATCACGTTTATCCCTTGAATAAAATGTGGCTGAAATCAATTAGATTTATACTGGAGTGAATTCTGCAGTTGATAAAATGTGAGTTCAAAACCAAAGCAATTTCAGGTAAGAATGAAAAAAGTATCAAACCCTCAGATTTCCCTTCTGAAGATGTCTTTCCATCTGTATGCAGATCAATTGTTTCTCCCAGGCTGAGCTTTTGACTTGTTAGGGCTTTTTGTCTTTCAGATCCAAGAAAAACTACATACAATTATGGTGCCTTGAAAATAAAATTTTTAAGTGGAAATATCAAGAGAGTCGTTGCTGCAGAGAGTCAGATCTCACAAAACTTGCAGGGCTAAAACTCACCTTCATTAAATGTTCAGAACACAGAAGGAATGTGGGATTTGGTCCTTCATGTCCTCTCTCTAAGCAGTTGCTCCACAAAAGTGAATTGAAACGGTTGGCCTGTGTGAAAGGGGTATATTCCAAAAATTAAGATTCAACTGGGGATGTATCTCTCCAGTAGAAGGTCCGTGGCTGGAACGCTGTTCCAAAAGCTGCCACCACCTCTGGCTGGTCTCCCTGTCTCTGAAAGAAGAGAAGTTCAGGAGAAATGATGGTGGAAGTGACGAGCTCATGTGTGTACCTAAGGCTGGATAAGATGAATTGTCCTTTGGTGGGGGTGGAAATGTGGATTTGGTTTTTATTTCACACAGTCTGCAGCTTGGAGACCTGCGTAGGCAATCCCAGTGACAGGACAGGGGGAATGGCTTTAAACAGAAAGAGGGCAATTTTAGATTGGATATTAGGAGGATTTAGATTGGATATTACGCCTTGGCACCAGCTGCCCAGAGAAGCTGTGGTTGCCCCATCCTTAGAAGTGTCCAAGGCCAGGGCAGGCTGAGTATGGCACAGGTTAATTCACAGATAGCTCCTGAAATGAAAAAAGAACTTTCACTGGAACTGTTGAGCCCTCAGAAGGGGGGAAATCTCAGTGTAAAACCTAAAGTCAGCTATTTCTCAGAATGACAATGTGCAAAACTCACTGTTGGTCCCAGAGACAACCCCAAAAGCACAGGCACACCAGGACACTCAGTGGGAGCAGAGGGTGAGGTTTGGGGTGCCAGAGTCTTCCCCACAGCAGCATCAGGCCTGTGTTTGCTGTATAAATAAAATCACATTGCACTTTCAATGTTACCCTAAAATTGGCTTCAAGGATCCCAGGAAAGGCTAAAAACAACAAAGGAAAAGAAGGAAGCCAGGTGAATGCCAGGTGAAAGTGGAGGAAGCAGGGGCTGGCTGCTGCAATGAGAAGGGTAGGACAGAAATGTGTGATCGCAACGTGTAAATCCCACACCAGCCTTAATAATTATGGACAAACCCTGAGGAGTTCTGGGAAAGGTTCAAACAGGGATCGGATCTGTGCTTGAAAGCCAGAGGGGACAGTGAAGAGGGAGCTGAGCAGGGCAATGACACATTCTGGAAGGTGGTGTGGGTGGGACATGCTGGTTGTGGGGAGGGAGCGATGGAGAGGGAAGGATGAGCTGGTGGAACAAGGGGTGCCATGCAAGGTAAGAGCAGGGAGGGCAGGGGGTGGCTCATCTACTTCTGCACTGGTTCTGGACTGGTGACAAAGCCACGGTGCCTCTGAGCGAAGAGGCTTCCTAAGGACCCAGATGGTTTCTCAATTCCTTGAATTAAAAGCATTGAGTACTTTGGGGTGCAGCAATAGGAGTGCAGGTGAAGAGCTTCTCAGCAGGTTGGAGGCAGGGTGGGAACACTTCCACAGGCAGATGGACCCTCTTTCTCCCTTGTAGTCCAATTCCTCACCAAGAAATCTCATTGTTTCCCTAGGTCAGATCCTCTTCAGGTGGCGCAAGGACTGCTGAAAGCTGGGGTGGGACCTTGAACTCACCAGTGGCAGAACAGGTGGGACCACAAGGACTTTGGTGGGGACAGAGGGGTCCACCTGCATCCCCCATGGAAGTTTGCCTTTGGACATTGCAGGGGAGGCTCCCCAGCCATAAATCCCTTCCCAACAGGACCCGCCTCCTGTGTTCCCTCCAGCTGGTTATGGGGAGCAGGAGGAGAAGTTTCTTCTCAAAGTCACTCTGTCCTCAGCAGAGCTGCCACTGCTCTGTCACCACAGATGCAGAGCTGAGGGTACAGACTGACCATTAACCACCTGGAATTATTATCATCAGCAGATTGTAATTATTGGAAGGGATTTCACAGATTTTCCTGCACATGTGAATATTAATCTGTTTATACTTTGAATATTACCCCAAAATTACCACTTTTGCATGTGCTTTTGGGAGGCTGAGCATCAGCTCTGTGCTTCTCTGTGTAATGTCCCAGATACAAGATTTTGTCAACATGTAAATTAAATGCAAATCCCTTGAAATACAGAAAAACATAACAGGAAAAATGCAAAATACCACATGGCCGTGCATGACCAGGGGTTTAACACTGCCCCAGTGAACTTTCTCACTATGGAATGCTTCCACTCCCCATTCAACTCCAACTTCCAGGTTCATCCTCGGTGTCTGCATTTATGTGATGCTGATTTTTTAGAATGCAATGGCCAAAGGCACATCCCAGTTGTAGCTCTGGGAATTCCTGGCTACTGACCACGTGGATTGATGTCAGCACAGAACATCGAGTGTGCGAGGCCTCGAACACGTACGTATCGAAAGATTTTTGAACCTTTGTTTTTAAACACATCTGATGTCAGGCTTGTCTTGCATTGGCTTCAGTCAGGGATGGAGAAATGCCAGTGATTCTGGTGGTTGTGATGTTTGGAACAGTCGCACCCAGCCCAGCAGAGGCTCAACAGGTTGGGGAATAGGCAGAAATCACAGGAAATTCAAAACCTTTTACATGTGCTTAAGGAAAAGATTTAAAATAAGGGAAAAGACTTAAAGTAGTATTATAGGGGTGGTGAGGCACAGGAATAGGTTATCCTGAGAGGCTGTGGACTCCTCATCTTTGAGGGTGTTCAAGATTGAGCTTGGAGCAACCTGATCTAAGGGAAAGTGTCCCTACCCATGGCAGGGGGTGGCAGTGGATGATCTTTAGTTTCCCTTCCAACCCAAACCATCCCGTGATACTGTGGTTCTGTGATTCTAAAATTCTGGCATGCCAGCCACTGCTGGGGGATGTCATCTCATTTCAGTGGACATCAGAGAGAATGGAACACCCAGCAGGAAAATCTGGAAAGGGGCTTCTCCCACCTTGCCCTCTTTCAAACATGAAAATTCTGAGGGTGATTTTTCCCTTCAGGATGAAAGAAGGGAATGGCTGAAATGTTTTGATAGGAATAGAAATTTTCCAGTTCCCTGTGCTGCCACAGCAGGGCAAGAGATTTTATTAGAGAGAAGCAGGAGCGTCTGCTGGGGAGGTGGTGGGTGTAGGAGGAGGAGGAGCAGGTTGGAGTGAGGGCACCCACTGTCCCCCCTGGCCACCCCAGCCCGGGCAGGGACCACACAGGCACCGCTAATTACACCACACCCGCCCTCTATTGACTTTAGAAATTGCTTCACGTTAATTAAAGATGTTACCTTTGAAAATCTACCTTGGCCACATTGCAATGCTTCCCTGTTTGTGACGAGCTCCAAATGAATGGGGAAGAAATGTTTGTGTTCCAGGCTTTTATTTGTTTTTTTTGGTAAAATTCCTTGAATAAATTAATAGATGCTATCATTAGGCGACACTAGTTATATATTAGGGTACCCAACAGATAATTTAAGTAAATAGCTAATAAGATAAGTGCACAGGGCTCTGTATCTGCACACATGCAGATATTCTATTTGAACTTAAAATACAATTACTTATCAAATGTCTCCATCGGGGCTTTGCTCTGTACAAGAGCCTGTCAGTATCACAGGGGGAAATCGCTGCACAAGGAGATCCAAACTGCTTTCTGTATTTTGACTTGTACTTTTGACTTTTTCTTTCTCTGGTAACCCCATTATTTTTGTCCCTACCCAGAGCTCTGACCTGTGCTACATGGAAAGTTTTGAGATGAAGTCATTTCTGGTTTGAGTTACTGGAGAGACTTTAATTCATCCAGCTGTGCCTGCTCAACAACAATCCCAGCATTCAGCAGTGACAACACACCATCAGCAAGAGAAATCAAACAGAAAAGGCAGGATGTGTTGAAAGGAACACTTAAAAACTGCTCTCATTTGTAGAATTTAACATCATCAAAACACTAAATGTAAATATGAGCAGAAGGAAAATGCTAAACTCATCAGTCAAGGTATTTCACAAAAAAAAAAAAAAAAAGGAAAAAAGGTTGACTTTTTTTTTTTTTAATGGAATGTTAATGAAAATCCCAGAGGAAATATCATTGAACATAAAGGTGCATCTTAAGGAAAAAAAAGAGCTGGATAATTTGCTCTAAAGGACCTTGCATTATAAAATACATGTTTCCCTTGTTGAATATGTGTTTAAAGTCATGTTTTACTACTAAGAGGCAGGGGAAAATCCTGCCATTCCTGGTTTCAGGCACAAGCCAGGAACTCAGTGTGGAGGGGAACAGCTACATCTCAGTTGTAATGCACTCAGAAATCAAACAGAAAGTGTTTCAGGATTTCTGAGAGCAGTTATTCCCTTCGAAATAGTTCTTTAAACTGGGGGGCAATTAATAAATGTTCAGTCACACATTATTGAATTGCCATTCCAAAAGGAATAAGGGAGTAAAAGATCTTTCGAGCCAAACAGAGACAGAGTATAGATCTTCCAGGTGGTATTCAAGGGTGTAAAAATAATTTCTCTTGGAAGTCTTTTCCTTTTCAATCGATAACGTGTAAAAGAGAGACTGAATTTTTCATCTCCTCCCCTCACCGCCCGAGATTGGAACTGTCTTTTGGTGATGGTGGTGATGCTGATCCAGACTGACCATTCCTGGGCAGGCACCAGGCACCCAGGAGGCATTTCCAGGTTCAGCTGGAATGGGACCGTGTCGTTGCAGGACCTGAATATTCAGGTACCAGTAATGCTCTGGCTCATAAACACCAGGTGAAAACAGAGGTGGCAACCCTTTGACTCCCTCATCTTCTTTGTGGGGTTTTGGTGCATTCTCTATAAATTTTGGCCTGTCAACAGAGATGGAATTTCATTTTAATAACCCAATGTATTGATTTGATTCCTCGTCCTCTCTGACAGTGGCATCTGGTGATAATTAAAGTGTGAGACTGGAGCAAGGAGTGCACCCCTCACCTTCAGAGGTACCAGTGGCTTTACACCAAGTCAGTGCCAAAGAGAAGCTGAGGGTGATATGCTGTGGTTTGTTCATCTGGGAGGGACCAGCCTGCCCGACAGTTCTCAGGGCTGCTGCCACTTCCCCTGCTATGTGTCATCTTGCAGCTCACGTTGGCACTTCCGTTCCAGTCCGGGACTGCCCTCTAAGGTGTTAAACACACTTGTTTTTAAATGTCTCTCTTTTCACTTTAGATTTGGCATAAATAAATTTCATTGGTTTAACTGCCTTTTAAGTAGAGAAAGAAAATTCAAGTAGTCGGACAGGCAAGGAAAAGAGTGACTGAGCATGCAAATCACTCCTTCTCCCTTTAAACAATACATCCTCTGCTGCCTGCATTTCCCCAAAGATACCGCTGCAGCTACACATGGTTGAAGTCTGGTTTACCCTCATATAAGGCAATGTGACAAATGATTTAGGGGCAAGAAATCTCAAATCAGCAGAACTTCACACCACACGCCACAGAATTATTGTCAATTTAATTCCGTCTCCTCTGCGACACGAAAAAAAAAACTCTGAAGTGTTTCTTCCAGTTGAAGTTTTGTAGCTGAATAATAAATAAAAGAGGGTGCAGAACAAGTGCTGCATAATGTAATTGTGCCCTCTTTGTTCTTGTCAATCAGCTTGAACAGGAGTGAAGTCGTCGTGGATGTCACCGTGGTCCCATCCAGTGGATGGCTCCGAGTTTGGGCACGGCCGGAGCTCCTTTCATGGAGAGCTGTGTGGGGAAGGTTTCAGGTGCTTTATAAAACTTTGACTTCCCTCCTACTACAAGGCAAGAAAGCACAATAATGCATGCATGAATTGCCAATAAATCAAAGGCCTGCTTTTTTTTTAATTCCTATTTTGACGTGTACATACATAGCATTTTTAAGAGATAGCTCCAAGGTAGCTTTTCAGTCCTTGATCAGATCATGAATTTAATTAATTCAGTGTAGACATGTCATAGATTTAAACCCTTTAGAATTACATTTTTAATACATATCTAACATTTAATGTCCTTTTTCATTTTTTTCTCGCCAAGTAAAAAAAATCCTTTAATACTCTGGTAGCAATTTTTTCCCCTTATTATGAGACTGTGGCTCTTTCCTAATTACATGGCTGCAAATTATTTACTGTAGTTTTAAATTAAGGAAGGAGACAAGTAATCCAGTGTAAAAAACACTGTTCCAACTTCAAGAAGAAATGAGTGTATATGTTTAATTTCTCTTTAGGCATACAGCTGTACAGCCACTGTATAATGGAAGGTTTGAGACAAAATGGTCCCCCACCACCTTACCTCCGTGTAATGCAATTTAGCTTCATTAAATTACTGGAGGGCCAGTTACTTAAGCAGAATATTGATTTTCAGTCTGGGCCATGTTTTACATAATTCTGCGTAGGCAACAGCTAATTCTGCATTGGAATCTCACACCCTAATGGAATTACACGAGGTGGATGACCATGGGCAAGGCAGGGCTGGGCTGGGGCTGCTGCTCCCTCTGCCTGCCCTGCTGCCTTTAACCCTTCCTCCTCCTCCTCCTCCTCCTCCCCCTCCTCTTCATCCTCTTTCTTCTCTTCCTCCCTCCAAACACCCCACTGACAAATTCTATGTTTCTCCCATGTTGCTCCTGTCTTCTACCTGGGGCTGTGCCGCCTCAAGCAAGGTTTTGGTGCTGGAATGTATCTGTGGGGTGTTATATTTTAGTTCAGGAAACGATATCTTGGTCTATCTGGCAACACAAATACTGCAGAAAAGGGATTTCCACCAGCTCCTAACTCCAAATACAATTTCCTAAATCTAACAATTAGAAGATGGATCTTGCTTTAATTAAAACCCAGTAAAATGAACCAATTTTAGCAGAAAGTGTGTTCTTTACATAGCTTGCTTGAAAGCCAGTCATTATTTTTATTTATTATTCTGTTTAATGATGAGATACAGTTTACAAGCCATTGAATAACAATAATTTAAAATGGCTCCCCCTGAGTTATAGTTTGTCAGTGTCTTAGAATTTAAATAGTGTGTGGGGAGAAATAGTGGTTATTGCCCACATTAATGGTGGGCTGGGTGGAGGGGGCACAGTGCTGCCTTGGTGGGTTTGAGATTTTGAGTAATGGCATGAAAGAGACTCTCGTAGACCTCAACTTCAAAAATCTCTGCCCACTGAAATCCCCTAAATTAATCAAAACAGAAGAACACTGAAAATACCATGTTAATGATGGCTTTTGCTTTTTGAATCTAACAGCTAAACTGTCTCCTCAGTTCTCAGTCCCTGGGGAATAAAACATTTCATCCTCCACAAGTACCAAGCACTGTCCCTGCTTGTTTTGGAAATTTTGTGCAGAGTTGGGTTCATAAGACCTTTTTTTCACAAATACTGCTGCATGCCAGAGAATTGCTTGAGGGCAGCTTAAAATGTTAGCTAGGAAGAGTCTCCACTTTAAATGAACTTATTGTGGCCACTCTTTTGTATGCAGCTCATGCTCCACTTGGATCCCCATGAATAAATTGATTTTAAAAGTTCTTGCTGTGGCACTGATGCTGCGGAGTTGAGTTCTTGCTTAACTTGAGCACTCTGCCCCGTCCCCTTGGATTCAGTGAGAAGAGAGGGACTGACTCAGGAGCCTGAGGATTTGCTCCACCTTGACCATATTTGGACAGAAACATTTGGGTTGGAAAAGCCCTCTAAGGTCATCAAGTCCCACCATTCCCCCAGCACTGACAAGGCCACCACTAACCCATGTCCTCAAGTGCTACATCCACACGACTTTTAAACGGGGACTCCACCACTGCCTTGGACACCCTGTGGCAGGACTTGACAATGTTTTCATGATGAAATATTCCCTAGTCTCCAAACTAAGCCTCATCTGGCACAATCTGGGGCTGTTTCCCACTAGTTGCTTGGGAGAAGAAACTGATCCCCATGTTGCTACAACTTCATACATGTTTGATGAGCAGATTTGGGAAGGAGGATGGAAGGCAGGAGAAGACCATCTTGGCTGTGGGTTTGTAGCCTTGTTTAAAGCTTAGTTTGGGTTTCAGGAACTCAGTCACTTGGCCAAGTTGACCAGACCCAGTTGCTAGGAGGGTGAGGTGTACCATGAGGTCCAAGAGTGAATTTTGCTGTGACTGTGATAGGTTTTCAAGGAGGAATTTCAGCAAGACTTTTAAAGGGATATCAGCAAGTATCATGGCTCAGTAAGGGAAGCTTTAAACTAGGCTGGAGAGCTCTTGGAACAGAACCAACATCACTGAGCATCACTGGGGCCACTGCCTTTGATAGGTGTGCCTGAAAAAGGCTTGGAAATGGATTGGCACCTGGCAGAGGGTGCTCCGGGCACAGGCAGCTCTCAGAGATGGGAACAGCCATGGGCAGGTGAGGAGCTGTCCCTGCTCTGCTCCCTGAGCCCATGCTGCCCTCCCTGCTGCTCCCGGGGGAGCTCCCTGGGGATCCCTGGGCAGCCTCCCTGTGGAGCCAGGCGTGGATTCCTGGGTTTGGGGGAGCCTGAGGTTGTGCAGAAGTGCTGCTGGTGTCATCAGAATGCAGATTGCAGCTGGTCAGGGCCGTGCTGCTCGTGGTAATTCCTCGGGACTTGCCTCTCACATACTCTTTCCATCTTCCCTCTCAAGTGCACTGTTGTAGTCAGTGATTACTTCAACTGCCTCTGTGCTCCAGTCTGGTGGAAAATATGCAATATGCAAAACCAATTTGTCATTGGGAGTCAATAATTGGCATCAGGTGCATTCCTTAGCATGCTGTCATGGATTTGGCACAACACCTGATGGATCACTCTGGGCTTCCTCGTGACATTGAACATCATTTGCTCCCTATTTGCACACATGGCCTGTGAGGTTTTTTGCTGCTTGTTGGTCTCATTTCTTTGCATTTGGTTGTTGGGAGAGGAACTTGTCCCTTTCCTTGTGTCCTGGTGCTTCCCATGCTGCTGTATCTCTGATCCCAGAATAGTGGGATGAACCCATCTGTTTGATGAAAGGGAAGGCAGGAGATCCTGAGAAGATCTGAATGAAAATACCAAACTTCAGTTCTTTCTCTCTTCAGCTCTGGGTTCACTTTCCACCACGTTTGATGCCATGGATGCCATGGCAAGGAGCTCCACCGGATTCAGAGAAGCTTCTTACGGAAGCAGGTGTTCACCATTATATACAAGGTAGCAGGATCTGGCCATATGTAATTAATATAAATATGTGCATAATTTAAAGCTGCCCCAGGAAAGCCTTAAATTACATGATAACCATGCAGACACTGGCCTAGGAAGGAAAACATGGGGAGTCTCTATTAGTGAAATTAATTATATGTAAGATTGTCTTCAATAACCATGTGGGAATGATTAAGTAATCAGTCAAATAAAAGATTTAATAACAAATTCCCTATCAATTATACAAGAACACCCGGTAAAAATTAAGTAAAAATCATTTTCAACGCATTAATATTAACATTAACAGTTCTGAAAATATTATAACATAATTAAGTGTAATTTCTTGTAGCAAAACACACTCATAACAGCAAAATAAGCAACCCCACAAATAGTATTTCCTGAGGAAAAGCAGCAGCTGGAGATGTGTGGTGGCACATGGAGGGTTTGGATGAAGACAGCACACTGTGGGAAATGGGTTTGTGATGGCCATGGCTACTGTGAAGGGCACAGCTATTCCTGGCCTGCTGTCCAGGCACTAAAAGGTGGAGAAATCCAACATCACAGGTCTTCCAAAACCATAGATGAAGTCAGCTGGAGGCCTGGAATTGCACAGACTGTGCCTAAAACTCCTCCAGACACAAATGCTGCATTTAATGTTTCTAATCCGTCCCTTTCTGGTCTGTATGCAGCTTGTTTCTCCTTTTTGGCATTTATTCCTTTTATTTTGGGGCTGATAAAGTTCACTTTGTCATTACTACCCCCCACTGTGCCACTAGGGATGAGAGCCAGCTCATTTATTGCAGCCTTCTAAGAGCTGGGTATCTATTTTAGGCTTCACATCCAAGATATTTCTGTCATCGATGAGGGGGAGAGGATATTTTAGCCACTTCTTTGAAGATGAAATTAATTGTCATGTGGAATTATCTACTTCTCTTTATGTTTTAGATGACTAACTTACAGTAAAAATCTGAATTTTTGACGTTGAGTGAAGGTCAAGGTGAAAATGCACATCTGAGAGAGTCCAGAGCTCGGTGAAGTCAATGAGAATATGTCTATTAACTTTAGTAGGTTTTAAACACGGTTATGCTGCAATTTCCTAAAGGTAAAATACTCTGGCTGTGCTGAAGGAGCAGTTGTGGGTTGTGCTAATAATTCAATTCAAAAGCCTGGCGCAATCCCAGGCTGAATGCTGGAGGAAAAGGATGAATCCCTGGGAGTGTCCCAGGCCAGGTTGGACGGGGCTTGGAGCACCCTGGGCTAGTGAAAGGTGTCCCTGCCCATGGCAGGGGTGGCACTGGATGGGCTTTAAGGTCCCTTCCAACACAAACTATTCCATGATTCTGTGAATAAAGAGAAGGGGAGACTCACAGAAAGATTCTCCTTGTGTGTTTTCCCTTCTCCAGGAATCTGCATCTCAGGGACTTCCTGAGCCAGAGGTTGTGTTTAACAGCCTGTGAAGGACCATCTACGTTGCAGAAAGTGTCCAAAAGCAATAAAAACAACCTACACCAGCCAGAGTGTTTTGTTTGGCCTAAATTGCATCTGTTTTTCCCCCTATAGGAACATTAAAATAGTGGGATTTGATCTAAGCATTCCTGTGCAACTAAGAATGAGCAACTTTCTGTGAGGTCCTTTGCAATAAGACCCCATCAAACCAGCTCATAGATGCTGTGAGGGTTAGATTTGATTCCTAGATAACCATAGAATGTGGAGAAACAATTGGGAGTGAAAGATTTGACTTTTCAAATGAGAAAATACACTGTTTTTTGTGGGGGTTTTTTGGTTTTTGTTTTTGTTTTTGTTTTTGTTTTTTTTTAAATGTGCTTACTAGGGACAAAGAGAGATAATAGTAATAAAATAAAAAAATCCTTCTTGTTAGAACAGCCTTACAAAATTCTGTAATAATTCTTTCTGCATTTTTCATAAACCCCCAGTTTTCTTTGGATACAGGATACAGCTGTATGAAATGAGGGAATGTAATGAATATGTTTTCTTGTTATTACCACAATGTTTGTTCCCACATCAGAGTTCTGGATACTGTGTTTTCCCAAAACCAAGCTGAAATCTGTCCATTCCTCTCCCAGCGAATGCTAAGTAGAAAGGAATTGACATCTCCTTGGACTTGCAAAGTGTTATTTATCTTCAAGATTCTACAGGCAGCATTTGTGCTTCTGAGCCCAATTAATTAGTCCAAATTCTGGAGTTCTATCTGTGTTCTACTAAGTTGCTTTGAGGTCTTGAATCTAGAGAGTGCTGTAATATTTTCATCCAGGGCTTGCAGAGAAAATAATGGGGAGGGGTTCTTCTTTTTATCAGAATCTGAGAAATAACCTGCCAAACCAATCATTCCCTCCCAGGAGTCTTGCAGAAGGCCTGGATGTTAATTGCATTTAACCTGGAACAGCAGAGGAGGATTTTTTTTTTTCCTTTATACAATAACTAATATGTAAACTACTGTTGCACTTTGAAATTACTTTCACTTAAATTCTATTATTGAAGCTCCGCAGTGGAATATATCCAGGGTGCCTTTCATTAAAAAAGACTAATTACACTGGAACCCGCCAATCTTCCTCAGAATGACTGGAAAATGAGCATTCCAGAGATACAGCCACTTATTTGTCCTGGCATCCCTGAGAAAGGTTTACACGAGGATGCAGTCGTGGCCAGAAATGAAATTCTCATTGGTAATGAAGGGACATTTCTTTTTTCCCTCATAATTACAGGAATTTACATGGATTGGCTGACAGCTGAGGCAGTGGAAATATCTCCCTTATAATTTCCATTGATAAAAAAAAACAAGGAAACACCAGACTGGAACACAGTCCGAACTTCCACGGTGTGGATATTCTAATGGTCTTTATATTTATTTATACAGGCAGCCTGAAAACTCCATAAATTTTCTGTTGGAGCCTCACAATAAAAATAAACCTTGTGGAACAAAAATATCAACTGGCAAGCTGATCATAAGGTGGATTGTAGGATAACAAATGTGTAATGTTCCTGTAGTGCTCTGCCACGTTTGGGAAATCACAGTTTGGGAAACCTGCTGACACCACCACCCACCAGCAGTCCTGGGGAAGGACCAGGGGCTTCCTCTGGATTTTGATAGTCTGTCTCCAGAAATCCCTCTTTTTTGAGTTCTGATTTGGTGGTCTGGGGGCTTCCTGGGGTGTGAAGAGCATTAGTGGGTGCTCAGAAAGGGCCTGAGACATGTCCCATGGGAGATGGCAGGAGGGGAGCTGGGGTAGGTGTTGCTTTGGTGGTTTGAGCCAGTTTTTGCCTGAAATCCCCCCCTTTGGGGAGGAGCTTCTTTGCTTACTGGTTTCTCCCAGCAATGACTTGTTAGTGATGGGCTGAGTCCAGTCTTACAACAGCACCTGTGATTGGGGCTCTCAAAGGGTGGTGAAGGGCACCAGTTATATTAAATTTAATGAATGTACTTGAATTAACTAGATTTTGATGGCTTTTATTTGCTACTTTGAGTTTTTTGCTAATGTCTGTTCTTTGGAGGGTGTTAAGGGCATGTTATAATGTACCTAAAAGGTTTTCTGAGTGACACTGGACCCCATGTCGCCACTGTCACTAATTCTCCTGTCCTGGTGGATCCTTGACCAGGATTTTGCACTTGGATGTTTCATATCTCGAGTGGCAGTTGCAGCACGTATGGAAAACAGCAATATTCCCAGTTTCCATGTACAGATGCATTAAATTTTTGTCTGCCAAGGAATGAAGAATCCTAGAATCCCAGAATGGGGAAGGGAGGAGACCACACTGGATCATCTGCTCCAACCTCCTTGCTCAAAAAATACCATTATGGGAAGCACTACTTCCACCCTGCCCAGGAATACGCTGTCCCTGCTCCTCAGGTTCCTGGGATAAGTTTTCCCGGGGGTTTGTAGCACAAATACCCCCAAAATGTCCCTCTCCATATCTGAAGGGTCGGAGTCTGCAGTGGGGTTGGCCATTCCCCAATCCAGGCTCCTTGGAAACCACCTGGAGAAAGAGGAGAAGCAAGGCTGAGGATGCCAGAAGTGGGAACTGCAGGTCCAAGGTGTTCCAGGTCTGGAAGGTGCAGCCTGGCTCTCCGTGCCACCCTCTCCCTGCCAGAAGTCACGACAGGGGTGAGAATAATACTCAGTTCTTGCGTCTCACACATTTATGCATCCATGAGTCTGACACGAGAGCAATTTCAGGTCTTCTTTCCCCCCATTGGGAGAGTGAAAAATAAACACTTAGCACAAGAAGCAAACCCACGGACACACAGCCTGGCTGGTCCTCGAGCAGAGCCATTAAAACACTGCAAAAACAATAAAGCTCCTGACACGCTGGTTTGTGTTTTACTAGCAAAGTGTTCCTGCCAAAAATGTGAGACCTTTATAACTTGTTGGCAAGTTATGAGTTACAAAGTACAACTGACCTTGTGCTGTACCATAATAATTTCTGATTCTGTAATCCATCTTCTCCAAACAGTTTTGTTTCGCCTTGAATGTCCAAACAGGGACTTTTGGGGTGGAATTTTGCCTCTGGCCCTTGCAGCAGCTGCAGAGCCCAGGGCCACATGGGAAGGAGGACAGGGAAGTGGGAAACAGGAAAAAGTGTTCAGTCTGGAGTGAAGGAGCTTGGGGACCTGCACAGCATCCCCACAGCCTCTGGGAGGGGAGCTCTGGGATGGGAGCTGGGGTGGGCTCTTGTTGTCACGGGTGGAGAAGAACCTTCTTCCTTCAGGCAGAAGTACGAGGAAGGGAAAACTGGAAATGGAAAATAGAAACTGAAATTGAAAAGAGAAGAAAGAAATTTCTATTCACCATCTCCTGGTGTTTCTGTGGAAGGTAACAGGCTAAACTCTACTTGTTGTGGGAAGTAAATTTGCTGCAAAAAGGCACAGAGTGAGATTTATGGGGCAGGAGGATTTTTTTGATGCTTTGTAAGAAAAGGGCGTAGAAGAGCCCATGTCCTCCACACTACTGAAGAAAAACATTTTTATTAATCATAGCAGTAATAATAATCCAAATGTTCTAATTCATTGATTTGTGCATTATTCTCTGAAAGACATGACATTTGAAATTGATAGGAAATAAAAGGTTTTGGATAGACTCTTCAGGAAAGCATTTCAATATTTTTAGTATTATTATTACTCCTCCTACTACTCCTCCTACTCCTGTTAATGTTTGCTGGTGTGAAGACAGAGGAAAATGGGATTTCTAGCTCTTCCAGCCTCAATCCAACCAAGGCATAGAAAACAACCATTTCTGTTGCATTGTGTAGGCAAAACTTGTCGCCTTGAGAAGCAAAGATACAGAAAATACTTTGTAAGTGGCCCCAGTTTTGTCCAGGGCCTGTCTGGCAAACAGCAGAGGGGGACACCACCGTCACCGGAGGGTTTGGCCGGCGCCTCGGTGAGCTCTGCACGCTCCGGGCTCCATCTAAATAATCTGAATGTCCTAACTCATTGATTCCTGCATTATGCTCATAAAGACATTACATTTGAACTTGATATGAAATAAAGGGCTGTGGGCAGTCAATACGCTTCAGGAAAGCACTTCAAAGATTTTATAAAAGGGTCGCTGACCTGTTCACTGAGTCTGGCCCTCAGCTGTCCAGGGAGAGCCCTCCCCGCACTTGGTCTTTGAACCTGCCCTCTCCCTCATTCCCAAAGCACCACACAAAGCAATAACTTATTACAAGTCAGTGTTTTCAATTGTGCATACAAGGAAAAAACATCAAAACAACGCAGCTGAAAATAATCCCCTTTAGAGATGAGATTATGTTTTATTGTTTCTTTTACCAGGTGTATAGTGCTCAATATTTAGAATGATTGCTCTCAATGTACAGCTTTTGCAGGCTGGGCTTTGCCTGGCTCAGCGTCTCAGCAAGTGAGGAGCCCCTTCTGGTCCACATTTCTCAGGAATTTAGCTTTCTTCAGGAAGGAACATAGATTTTATATGTCTTTATTTCAAGTGGGGACAGCAAGGGACAAATAACTCATTGGCCTTTACCAACCATCCCCGTGTTTGTCTTAATTCCTCAAAGATTTTGGGGTGTTATTTTTGAATCTGAAACTCTCCTCCCAACCAGGGCTTGGTTGGGAGCATCTCTGATCTTGTGCCCTACCAAGATCTTGTTGGAGGGTGGTTTTGCCACCCCCAGCTTTGTGGGGACTGAGGTGGAGCTCAAAATTCTTCATCCTGAGTCTGCTTTTCAAGAAAAAAAATAATCCATTTGGGAGGTTTTTGGTGGGTCAGACCAATTGAAAGCTTGATCCAGCTCTGGGGTGACCAAAAACATGCATCACAAAGATGTAAGGCCCAAATGTTCTCTGTGCCTGAGCATGTCCCTGCTCGGTATCGACGGTGGCATCGCTCAGTGAGACGTTTGTGCACGGCCAAAATTTAGAGGCACTGCTGAGACAAAGGAGTTTGTTTGTAATCAGAATTCCTTCCATGAGGACGGTGATTTGTGGGCATTTCCAAAAGCAGAAGGACTCGGTGCCATTATTTAAAAGGCTGGGCTGCTCGGAGTTATTTATAAATACCGATACAACAGAAACAGTTTCTAACTTAAGGCAGAAAGACACAATTCATCATAGAATTCAGAGGGAAAATAATGGCTCTGCGGGAAGTGGCAGCCAAGGAAGAGCACCTTGATGCAGGATCCAATCTCCATAGAACAAGTGGCTTTTTTCCTCTTTAGAAATCAACCTGCAAAATGTAAAATAAGTAGAAAAAAAGAGCCGATTGTCCCAACACCATTTCCCCCCCACCCCCAGTCAAACCATGCAAAAAAAACTCCTAAAACTCACAATGGAGCAACTTCCATTTTAGATCCGTTTCTCCTCCTCTCGCATGGTCTATTTATTTTTATTGGTTTGTTTCTCATTAAATCCTTCAATTACTCTGCAGTGTAAAATGGTGAAATTATTGGCATGTGCCACTTTCATCATGTATTTGAGTTTGCTTATTACACTTGCAGAAAATGCTTGAATGGTATTAGGCTCTGCTGTGGATTGAGACAGAGTTAATAAATATTATTTGGTGTTTTTTCCCTGAGAAGCACTGCTTTTCTTGATTGTTTTTTACAGTTGGATTGGGAATATTGATTTATTCACCACTGTTACAATAATTGTATACAAGGAACAAAAAAATGCAGAGGTAACATTTCATCAGCTCAAACAGATTAATTAGTTGTAGTAGATTAGGCACAGTGTTACATAGAAAGATTTGCATTTAGAGGAAGAAAAAAGTTTGTTTTTTTTTTTTTTTAAATCTTAAAAAAGGCAAGAGAATTTAATAGAGATGTGATACACTGAGCTGCTTGGCTTATTATTCAATCAGTGCTTCCAAATGAGTATTAAAGGGCAACTTTAAATATTAACTCTTCTTTCTAAAATAAAAATACTGTGTAATTGTGAATGCATAGCATAGGGATATCCCTGCTTCCCGTGCTTGTATAAGAAAAGTTAACTTGGTTTTATATAAATATAAAATTCTCCAGAAACTGTAAATCATTGTCTAACAGAAGCACAGGCATTTAAAAACATAAATTTCCTATCAAATGTTCTGTCTGCATGAAAGCAAATATACTGTTGGTATTTTTCTCGTTGTGCACAGAATTAAGACGAAGCCACCGAGAGGTAAATATGTCTTTTGTATGAGGTTGGCTTGACCGTGCTACTGAAAATTATTCATTAAAGGTTATGAGGCATTAACAAGAGTTTAAAAAGTGTCCTGGTTGTTCCCTATTTGACCCCTTTCTGCAGGGAATTAAAATTTCCCACTGCTCTGGACCACTGACACCGTGAGGGTAATTAAGCAATTTCCCTCAAGGTTTCAAGTTTTAACATCTTCCAGTATTGAAATAGAGAAGAAAAACATTTTTTCTCACTCTCCCATTCTATAGAAATCTACAGAGAGTGACACAACGGGCCTTGCCTGACATGCTGATTTTCTTTTTAAACCATCTGTTAAATCATCCTGGCTTGCAACATATTAGACATTATAAATGCCCCTAATTTTTCAAAGCAGTGCACAAGGATTCAGCTGCTTGACTTTCAGTTGATGCCGTGCTATCCCACCCCAGCCATCGAGAGACATTAAACATCCAGAGCCAGTTTCACAGCTCGGCTAATGCCGCTTTTTTGTCAGCCTGGCAGTGCAGAGCATCTTTCAATCTGGCTTAAAGGGCCACTGGAGGGATGCTCCAGTGGTGCAGCATCCTGGAGAGGCACAGAGCTCCCACGGTCCCCACTGGCCCCACTGCTGGTGCCCCCCTGGCCCCACTGCTGGTGCCCCGGTGCCCACACAGCCCCTGGACAGTGCAGTGCCATTGTCCAGCAGCTCCACGATCCCGGGTGAGCAGCTGCTCTGGGCACCAGCACGGCGAGTGCCATCTCATCAGGGAGTGCCATCTCGTCTGGGAGCACCCTGGGGTTTGCTCATGCTGCTGGAGCAGGAGAACCACGCTCTGCTGATGGTGTTTGCAGCTGTGCCTGCTGGGGGGTTGCAGATGCAGCCCCTGGGACTGATGCTGGGCTGGGAGAGGGTTGTGTCCCACAGGGCTGAGTCTTAGCCATGGGTTGTGCAGAAGCTGCTGTGTGGGGAAGTGTGGGAAGGATGCTCAGGGCACCTCATGTCACAGAATCACACGATATGCTGAGTTGGAAGGGACCTACAAGGATCATCAAGTCCAACCCTGAGCCCTGCAGAGGACTGTCCCCATAGTCACACCCTGTGCCCCAGAGGATCATCCAAATGCTCCTGGAGCTCTGGCAGCCTTGGTGTGAGCCCCCAACACCAGGAACAGGAGCACAGTGAGAGCCCTTTCCCACTCAGGTACATTAATCCTCATTCTGCTCCTGGTGCTTTGTCTCTTTTCCCCCTAAATTTATCTGCCACATGAATTACAATTTTCTGATTTGCCACTGTGTGTGCCTGTGCCTGGATGCTGAGGGAAGACGGGCAGGGCTGATCCTGGATCCATCCTGCCCCGTGCCTGGATGTAGTGGGAGGCAGGTGAGACCTCCATCCTTCCCAGTCGGCAGGTCCTGCTCCCCAACGCAGTTCTACCACTTAATCTTTGGAAGTGGTGAAGCCTCAGCTCACAAATTAAAGGCCTTGTCAATACTGGGAGACATTAAAAAAAGGAAAAAAGGTTAAGGAAGGTGAGACTCCAGCCATAAAACCTCTGGCAGCATTGCCCTCCCTCTGCGCTGCGCACGCGCCGGTTTTCCGAGGGGAGACGTGGAACATCATTATGAAACCACACCTGCTGATTTCTTCACAAAATACCCTCAAGGATCCCAAGCAAGAGTGGATAACACGATTCCAGTGAAGTCTGTCTCCAAAGGAGATGAAGTGAGCTGTTTGTGAGGCTGCTCGGAGTGCCCTGGGCACTGCAGAGGCACCGGGCGGCTCTGGCAGGTTTGCCGTGCCAAGGGGAAATCTCCTGGTGCCGAGGGGCAGAGAGGGGTGCTGTGCTGCTGCAGGGGCAAACACCAGGGCACGGCGTGCATTGCAAAGTCTGCAGTCCCTTCACATAGGAAGGCAAGTTTAGAGTGGATTTGGGGCAGGAATCCTTCCCTGTGGGCGCGGTGGGAAGCTGTGGCTGCCCCATCCCTGTTGCCACGGTGTTCCCATGGATGAATTTTATTACCTGTCAAACATATTTGCTCCAGCTCCTGCTGCATGAACTGACCCCATTTTTGCCCTAATTTGTGGCCATAGACCTGGCCATGTGCAACTTGGTGTTTGGAAACAGGGGCAAGCAGAGGAATTGTGCAGCAAATAATCCTCACCTCCTCCTCCATGTGATGGATTTATTAACTTTTGACAAAATTTTGCTCCATCCCACTTTATTTAACCTTCAGATGTGACTTTCTACCAGCCAAGGAAGAAAATATTCCAGCTGCTATGAAAGATAATCATTAAGGTGATCTAACTCCAAAGATCAATAATATCTCTGCAGGACTCTTCCAGGGTTTCTGTGATATCTTCTGTCTCATTAAAAATCATATTAAACAATCCTGTTCAGCTAAAGGGGGATTTGATAATTTCTTCAACATTATGGGACAAGTTTTATGAAACATTTGCTCATTTGAACAATACTTGGATGAAATAACTGAATAATAATGAAGAGGTTAATATATATTTATTATACTTAAGCAGTTTCTGAGAATATCACTGATTATAATTGCATTATAATACTAATTATAGTAACTTGGAAATTACTTTCTTTTTCAAGATACACTCTTCAGAAGGCAGACCACTCCTTCATGGGAAAAAATTTCATAGTTTAACAGACATATTAAATTAAATTTGCATTTTAATTTATTTCATTAACCAAAACAACAGCAAACTGGAGTCAGAAAGGGGCACCCACTGTGGCCACTCCCTACCTGACCCACACTGGACTCCTCTGGTCTCTGTGGGGCATTTGGAAACAGCTGAGATCATGGATGGACATGTGGCTGGAGAGTTTATCTGATACAAAAGGTTTCTTTCATAGAATTCCAGACTGGTTTGGGTTGGAAGGGACCTCAAAGCCCACCCAGTGCCACCCCCTGCCATGGGCAGGGACACCTCCCACCAGCCCAGGGGGCTCCAAGCCCCATCCGGCCTGGCCTGGGACACTCCCAGGGATCCAGGGGCAGCCACAGCTTTTCTGGGCAATTCTTGCCCTCCTGTATAATTTTTTTCCCCTTTTATCCTTTTTCTTCTCGGATAAGCTGTCCAGGCTCGGTTGACCCAAGAGAAGTTTGCTTCCTGGGACTGATTTTGATTAAAAGTGTTATTAAGATAAAGGTGCTCAAAGAAAACAGAGAGAGCCAAATCCTGCAGCCAAGAATTGACATTGCACTTAGAAAAAAACACCTGTCATAACAATTTCTACTCTTCTTTTACTGTGATAGCTAAATTTGGTAACTGCTGAAAAAATAGTTAAAATACAAATATCATGAAGAGAAAGGAGTCTATGGCCCTGCAGTCCTCAGTGAGCAGATTTGCTTTGGAAATCAATGACATTTTTACTTAATCACTTTTCAAACAAAGCTACGTTTTTGATTAAATCCTGTGCACAGTCACACAACTCTTGCTGCTTTTCCAGCTAATCAAGTGTTACACTTCAGACAGAGGAAAATATTGTATTTCATTTCTACACCTCCTTTGTCCATGACAAGGCTATAAAATTTCTGCTTTTTCAGCCTTACAACTCTTGCAGCTTTCGGATCTTTTTGCACCTGTGAAGGTGTTTACTCAGCTATGAACACAATTATGACATGCAATAACAGTTGCCTCTCAAACAAGCATCTGGAAAACCAGGGGTAGTGTTCATTCAGACAGTGGCAGGATTTGGGAAGACTGTTAATGATAAGAACTCCTATTTCTTTCCCTGTGCAAGAAATCACACACATACCAAAAAAAAAAAAAAAAAAAGACAAGCTGTTTAACATCAATGTTTTTTAAGCAATTTAAATACAGAACCAAAAGGTTATATGAAAATACTCTTTATTTTAGTTTATTAAGGCAGTTTTCTTCCAGTAAATCACACAGTGACTGATATTTATATATAAACTTCATTTATGACAATTAAAGAACTGTACCTGGGCCAGACTAATGTTTGTCCTCCTGTTACATCGTAGACAAAATATTTCAAAAAACATAGTTTGCATGGAGATCCCTAAATATTCTGGGATCCATATGATGGATTTTAGGTGCTTTAAGCTCATCTCAGTAATGAAAAGTCCATAGTGTTTGGGAGCATGTCTGGCCATTCACTGGGACTTCCATCCCAAGGCAGGCCGTCCCAGCATAAGGAGACCTTGTCCTGGAGAGGGCAGGGACAGGGCTGTGGTCTGGGCACTCCTCCAGGAGTCTCCTGGGAACCTCCATGGGAAAAGGTGACCCTCCAGACCTGCTCTGGGCATCACAAGGTGGCTCCAGGGTCTGTCAGCACCTGTCTGGTGTATCCCTCTGCACCCCTGCCACTTTCTCTGCTGGGAAAAATGCAAATCTTGCTGCCAGGAGACAGATGTCCCTGTAAGAACACCAAAAACCCACAAAGTTTTGCAGGTTTGTTCTTGTAGTTGTTTCACATTTGGAGATTGGCTAAAAGTCAAAATAAGAGAGTTGGGAGCAAATCCTTCAACCTGGGAAGTGGGATGCCCCAAGGAAGGGCCAAGGGTGCCCTTCAAACCTATTCCCAGTGTAGTACAGACAGTGATTTAAGGAAATACCTTTTCTGCCCGGTTAAAGAGGGCCAGGAATGTGTCCCCCATTGCTGTCCCTGCTCTGCAGCTGATCTGACACAGTCGCTGCTCTCAAGGACAGGGAAGAAGCGCAAACATCAGGAACTGAGCACGTTCTCCCAAGTCCAAAACATTCCGAGCTGGGTTGGATCCTGAGACAGCAACGCAGAGGGTGATGCTCCCCTGAGCATGTGAGGTCATAACAGAATTCCCTCTAATTCCTTAGGGAAAAAAAGGGGGGGAAACATGACATTTCCAAAGAATTAAAAAGAGGAGAAGAAGAGACACTGGTTTGTAAAGCAACCATGAAGAGGACTTAAAAACCCAGCGAGGAGTTTTGCCCGGCTGTGTGGGATAAAACTGTGAGTTCAGCAGAACAGAGCAAAGCTGAGATGGAATAGTTTTAAATGTCTTTTCCCTCATAACTAGATTATTCAGTACAATGTCATTTGCTGCCACTGACATTTTCTTTAAAGTCATAAAGGCCTACATAGTAATAAAAGGGCTCAGAATAAAATTAGGAATATCATGTATAAATTATCTTTAACCTTAGCTTCATTTGGACTGTGACTTTTTAGACCTGATCAATTTTCATGAAACTATCCACATAAAACTGTGAAAAAATATTTGATCCTTGGCTCTCGTAAAGCTCCTGTAACAAGCCTGGCACTTTCTTGATACTTAATAGTGCTGTTGGTGTCTGTCTCTGTGGGCAATTCTATAAAACCAGGGATAATATCTGAGATTTAATGCAATTTCTCGGAGCATTGTTATGGAAAACATCTACCCAGAAACCTGCATTTTATGTTGCTTGTACAGAGCACACGTTTACCAAATTTCTGGTTAGTTTGAAAAAGCACACAGACAACTTCTTGTGGGTTTTTTAGTCCCCCCCTATTCTTCAAAAACAAGCTCTTGTGAGATGCTTAAGGTTAATTTTTCAGTACAGCACCTCTAACAGTATTGAAATTGTGGCAGCAAGAGGCAGTGTCCTTGTGTGCTCTGTAAATGGGAAGGATATTCAAACATGCAGTGGCTGGTATTTTAAACAAGAAGTTCCATACTCACGTTTAATACCTCTTAAAGCATTTAATAAATGATGTTGTGCACTCCAGAGGTACCTGGAGGAGAGGCAGAGGCAGCTTTGAACTGCAGGGCAATGTTTGCCCTCTGCCTGATGGGGAATCAGTTGCCAAAATACCCCGTCAGCCAAAATCAGGGGTAGTGGGTGAGCGGGTTAAACATTGCTCAAGAAAACGACAAAATACACACTTTGGTTCCACGATGTATTTAAATCAGAAGCAAAGTGAAAAGCACCCCGTGGCTCCTCAGTGCCCTCATGTTTGCCAGGTAAAGGGCTGCAGGTGGGGCTTGCCAGGGGAAGGGACGGGCAAGGCAGGGTTTCTTTGACCCCTGATGAGCTATTATGGTGTTTAAGGGCTATAAAAGAGTGGCAGCTGATTGACTGCTCATCCATGCCCAGGTGAGAACTTGCTTTGCGGGAGGATCAGCGTGGCTGCAAACAGAGGGGGAACATCAAGGCTCTCTTGCCTGGCTGGGATGACAAACTGTTGGGCTGGAATCCATCCCAAGATCACTAAGGCTCCGTGGACCTTTTAGCCAAGATGGACACAGACTTGAATAAATGCTCCTGAGGAAATTACGGTTGGTTTCAACTTTGTGTCGGTGAGGGTAGGAAGGTAAAACTGCTCTTTCCAAGGAGGTTCTGCATTGCTGTCCTCCTGATCCCCCGTGCTTCCTGCTCTCTGGCTGTCACCCTGACGCCACTGGCTGTGATTGGTTCTGCTCTGAAATTACAATTAATCCAGATCTGGAAAGTAAGGTGTCTGGGTTAACCTTTTCTCACACATGTCATATTTTATGTACTTACAGAAATTCCTGGGAGTCGTGTTTTTGGAGAGCCTGACAGCAGGATGAAAGGCAAACACTCAGTACTGCTGTTTGTTTCCTGGAAGAGGGATTTCTGAGGCAGAGGAGGAATGGCATAGAGAGGAAATTAATTTCATCTATTTCAAGGTAACAAATGGCAATCACGTGTGGTTTTAAATCTCTTTGAAGCAAAACTTCAGCACATATTCCTGGTCAGAGCGAGGCACAGTGTTGTGGCTGAAGGACTGGCTTTGGCTGGAGCCACTGTTCTGGCTGATGCCTCCTCCTGTGGGGTCATGGGCAAAGCCCTCCACCTTGCCTTGCTCCAACTCTCCATCTGGGATGTGGGAGCAGCACAGCCCTGGTTTGCTGTATGGCATGGCTGGACTCGTTAATGATGGCAAAATGTCCTTGAATCCCAGAATGGTTTGGGTTGGAAGGGACCTCAAACCCCATCTCATTCCACCCCCGCCATGGGCAGGGACACCTCCCACCAGCCCAGGGGGCTCCAAGCCCCATCCAACCTGCCCTTGGACACTTCCAGGGATGGGGCAGCCACAGCTTCTCTGCCCAACCTGTGCCAGGGCCTGCCCACCCTCCCAGGGAAGGATTTCCTTTTAATATCCAATTTCTTCCGAATAGCCAATTTAAACCTACTCTCTCTTTGAGTGAGAGTTTGCCATTCAGGCCCTTGTAAATAGTCCCTCTCCATCTTTTCTGTCAGGTCCCTTCAGGCTGCCCCAAAGCTTCTCTCCAGGATGAACAATCCCAACTCTCCCATCCTTTCCTCCAGCAGAGCTGCTCCATCCCTCTGATCATTTTGGTGTCTCTCCCACAGCTCCACGTCCTTCCTGGGATGAAGGCAGGCTCCTTTCCGTGTGTGAGCTTCTCTATTCCTCTTCAATCACGAGACAGCTCAAGAGTTCTATAATGGTCAGAAAATGAGGTTTTTCCACCCACTGCTGATTACCAAGGAGCAAACCAGCTCCACAATGACGGTTCTGCCTTCTCGTGGGCTGGAGCAGGTTCATCCCATCATCAGGTTAAACTCAGATGACAGAGGGGGTTTCCCTGAGGGTGTGAAGCCTCCTAAATCAAGGCTGTATTCCCTGGCAGTCCTTGAGCACAGTGAGATGGAGTGGAGGAACGCATGTTTACATTGCTCATAGCTGTGAACTGTAAGTTCTGCTGCATATTAATGGCATATTTATGCACGGTGATTTAACGAGCAAGAGTCATTTATCTAATAAAATGTTAATTACTAGTTACTAAGTGTATTTATTTACAAATTGCCATGGAACTTACCGTGGAAATTTCATCCTCTGGCCTTTTTTTGAGGAGAAGTTCTCCACCTCTTCTCCTAATGTGATCTTTGCATGAAAAGGAAAACTCCCTGAGGCTGGATGTGCCCTGGTGTACAGTGAGCCATGTTCCAGCAGCTCTGCATCTCAAAGTACAAAGTGAGCACCTCTAAAAGATAAAAGTCTTCCCACAAGATCTGATCATTCCAAACAGGTTTAGAAATCTTATCTGAGATGTTTAAGAGGGAATTTACAGTCCCTAATTGCTCTTTTTTTCCCCCGTTCTATGCAGTGGCCTTTAATAGTGGGAATTAGACACCAAACTTCCTAAAGGACTTTATGGGATCTACTGTGGTTTTATGGCATAAGGAGGGTCACAGTGAATGGCTGAGACCTCCAAGGGCTGCACACCCTGCATTTGCTGGAAATCCTGCCTGGAGAGGGGGTTTCTGGGGCAGACATTTGGAGACAGGCAGGAGGAGTGAAAGGGGAGGTTTGTGGGAACTGTAGATGTGCAACTCTATATACCACAACTCAGTTTTCCCTCCTGTGACACTGCTCTGGCTCTGGGGTGCTGTGGAGCCAAGGATTTAGAATTACATTTCCCAGTTTCCACGGACAGCTCAATTTATGGTGCAGTTTTCCCATGGATGCTCTATTGTCCTGCCAAGTGGAGGATCACAGGGATCCTTGCTCCAAAGTAGCAGCCTTTTTTAGTTTTCCCAGCTGAAAATGAGCTCCTGTCCAAAGGAAATCCTCTGATTTGGGAGGGAATACATCAAGAAGAATCATGAACATCTCTAAACAGTGCAATGCAGATGCATATTTCTAAGGAAGCCTGGCATCAGAGTAGCAGAATTATGGCAGCAGGATGAAATCTTTCATGTTTTATAGTATTGGCCCAACAGCATTATAATCTCACCCTCTCCAGAAGACTTTAAATCCTCATATTTATAATATGTTGATGCAATTTTAGTTTTCTATCAGACATGAGATAGCAGTTCCTAACTGTTATGGTTAAGCTACTCTTTGCTTTTTGCAGTCATATTTATAGAGGTTCAACTTGCAAACTGTTCAGCACTTAAACAATCTCTGACTGTGTAATAAGATGTTTCAGCCCAGTGAAATAGTGCCTTGGCAAGTCTGACTCTCTTTATTATGACCCCTCTCATCGCTGGCATGGTGTTGCTCCAAGGAGAACCACAGGAGTAGATGAAGCCCTTTCTAACAATGTAGTATTGGGTCAGCAGTGATTTCTTTTAATTTTTAATGTTTTTTTCCTATTTTCTAACTTTTTTTTTATTTTCACTTGGGTGCTGGTGTCAGATTTAGCAAATCAAGGCCAGGATGGACGGGGCTTGGAGCAACCTGGGCTGGCAGAAGGTGTCCCTGCCCATGGCAGGGGTGGAAGGAGATGATCTTTAAGGTCCCTCCCAATCCAACTCACCCTGTGATTCCATAATTCTGGGCCTCTTAATGTGCACCCAGTGAAAACACTGTGGGGAAGTGCCTCTGCATGGTTGTCTGGATGGAGTTTGGGGTGGGGCACAAGCCAAGTGCGGTCCCTGCTTGGGTGAGTGTTGGATTCCCAACACGATCCCAGACAGGATGTTGGCACATCCTTTTCATTCCCTCAGCCCTCGGAGTGCTCCCGCAGTGGGGTGGGGGCACAGCACTGTCTGGGATGTGCACAGAGCACTCCTGCACTTTGCAGACACTTCTGAGCAGAAAAAGGGTTTCTGGAGGCAGTAAAAATTATACATGAACACATCAGCCTGGCCAGAAAGGTTTGTGATGTTCAAAAGGGCTCAGCCTCTTGAATTTCCTAAGTTGCCCCTGTTCAGAGTAAATATTTTATATATGCACACACATATAAGGCATCTAAAATGTTTGGGAACGGAAAGAGTTGTGCCTTAACAGAAACAGTTGGTTTTGTTTGGTCTTGTTCCTTGGATATTAAAAGAACTCTGCTCTAAGAAAGTGCGTCGTTTGCATAGAAATTCTCCCAGCACATCCCATATTCCAGCTGTCTGCTCCCTGCCTGTTGTGCACCAGAATCACTGTGATCTTGGTATCCAAAAAAAAAAAAAAGAAAAAGGGATAAAAAATGTTGTGGGAGTCTAAGGCTCCACATTTTCCTTTAGCACAGGCAGGGTTTCAGAAATTAGTGTGTCCTCCCTGGGCTTCAGATATAGTAGAGGGTAAAAGATTTCAAAGGCAGTTTTAATGAAAGAGAAATACTGAAAGGAAGAACACAGAGAGCAGTGACACTATAGTTCTGCTAAATTTTACATTTAAACTAAGAGGCTAATCATAATTTATTCTGTCAAAGAAATGACCTATATGTAAAGAAGACAAAATATGACTTGATGATTAAAGACTTTAAGAGATACTCTCTATAGTTGTGTCAGTACTGCATGTTACTGTATACGTAATCTAAAGCCGTGTTTGAAATTTCTCCTAATTATATTTGGAACCCAGACCACGAGGTCCTTGGGGAGATGTTGAGTGCATTGCAGGGATGTGGCAGCTTCCCTGCACTGCCACTTCTGATGACACATCTGAGGTAAAGCTCTTTTTCTAAATGCTTTCAGCCCCGGGAAGTGGTGAGGGCTGGGCCAGGGAGGGTTTCCTGCAGGTGACTGGGAAAGATGCCCAGCAATGTCCTGGTGGAGGACCAGGATGCTTCTGCCAGCGGTGGCTTCCTTTCTACTGCCCCAAAAAGTCATTTCTCTGAAGAGTTTGGGCTGGATTTCTTTATTTTTCTATTTTTAGTCGTGTTGGTTGGCAGATAATTTTTTGCAGTGGCCTCAGGGCAGTAGAGAAGTGCCATTCTTGGTTTGATCTAAGCTCAAGCAGAGCATTGTGGATTGTGTCCTAGAGGTGAGGGGTTCTTTGCACTCAACAGCAGCATCCCCAAAGCAGGAGGCTCAACTCAGAGTATTTGTAGCTTAATCAAGGGACAAGACACTCAAGTACTTGCAAGGCTTTCCAGAGGCTGGAGGATCTCCTGATGAGGGAGAAATGAAACAGGGAAAATTGCTTCTTTGATCTCCAGAGCAGTTCCCTCTTCTGTGGTGCCACATAAATTCTCCATTAAATCTGAGGATACCAGAAAAACTCAATTGTGTTTATGGTGGTGAGAACCGGATCAACCGAGAAAGTGATGTCAAAGGGAAAAATAAAGCTGAACCCGAACTTGGGGTTGGTGGGAAAAGTTAAATTCTATTCTACTTGAAAGGCAACTAACCCGTTACATTAAATAATTAAAATCACTCTGAGGTGTTGCCCGATAAGATTCATCCAGATTCTGTGTGCAATATCAATTTTTTTTCCTTCCAGTAGTTGAAATGAAAATATAGATAATTTTGCTTTTTTCTTAATTTAAACAATTAAGAAGATAACAATTTTGGTCCACTGATGTTTTTGCAGGATGGTGTAATAACTACTCTATTAAGCTTTTTATTCTATTTGTGCAGAGGATCAGAATAAAAATAAATGTACTATGACTATAGGACCATTCTGAAGACAAAAAAATTATCAAAAGCCACCAAAACATTGAAAATACCTTTGTGCTGAATGGCTCTGCCGCTGTCCCTTCCTATGGATCCGGGAATCCCTGAGTAAGGCAGAATATAAGCATTGGTGTTTCAGAGACAGAAATTCCTTCAAGATTGGGGCCTCTCAAGAAGAGTCCAAAGGAAAGAAACAATTGTTAAAAATTGAGATATTTTTATTTTGTGGAGGTGTCTTGCCCAGGACCAACTGCCTCGTGCTCTGGAGGTGCCTAAATTTCTATCAGACATGGGAAAAAAATGTGAGGTTGTCTATTAAAGTGGTATCCCACACTGATTCCCAGAGATCCACCCAGAGGATCTCTGGTTTCTCTGGAGAAGATTAACTTAAGTTGGGCCTGTTCTGCAGGTGCTGAATTCTGTTTTTCATAGGATTTTTTTTTTCTATTTATTTTCCTTTTGTATTAAATAGTCATTTGCTCTTCCCCAAAACTCAAAGCCTCCAACTCTGAATTCTCTCCCCACTCCTGTTTTGTATCTCACAGCTGAAATATGTAAATAGCAGGTGTTCTGAGGAGAATATAATTGTTTTACTCCATGCCAGTGGATTTCCTCGGTTTATTGGAATCAAATTTTCAGCAGGTCCATTCCTGCAATTCACAATCTGAAACCAACACTTAAGGCTCATTACTCAAATGAAATAATTATTTTAATTTTTTCCCATCCATAATACATAAAATGTTGCATAAATTTGCATATCAAGGAGAATCTTGATTGCAAAACCAAACCAAACCAAAAAGAGATACCCATCCCCTTGTTATCCTACGACTGTTGCTGCTACAAAGCCATGGGAGGTGGGTATGCAGAAGTTGTGGTTGCCGAGCAACTATAACAGCACAATTTAGTGTCTAAGTATTGCAGATTTAAAAAAGAAATACAAAAGAGCCGTGGCAACATCAACAATCACCATGATATTGCTCTTCCCCAGTAAGAGAATTATATCCTGTAATGAAAATTATTCAATATAAGGTCTGTGATATTGTATTAATTTTCTAAAATGTATTTGACTTGAATTTACTCTCAGTTTCTCGGTACTCCCTGGGATCATTATAAGATCATCACTGGAAGCCAACTATTTGAGCATTATAAAAAGATTTTGCAAAGAGGATGGAAAGCATTAAGGATTGCAAGTTATCTCCCATTTATATTGTTCCCAGATTTTAAAAGAAGGAAATCCAGCCTGCATTGCATGAGGCAACTTGCCAGGAGAGGAAAACGGAGCTCTGTGTTTCTCTTTGGGCACTGTGGTGCCTTTGGGGGCCTGGATTTTGCTGCCTCTCTTTAGTGGGAAAGTATTTGGGGCATCTGATGCTCCCGGTGCCTGTTAGCAGGGAGGGAGGGAAAACCCAGGTCAGAAATGGGGCTCCACTTTGGAATTGAGATGCACCTGTCCAGCTGGACCGAGCTGGGACCACTTGTGTGGGTTTTTATAGGATTAATCGTTTTAAAATTGAATGAGATGAAATCAAATTATGTATTTAATCTGTACAGCAGGGGAAAAGCAAACTTAAAAAATTAAGGCTTCAGCCTCATGTATACAGAGTTCTTCCATGGGAATTATTTGAGGAGGTTTGATTGAATCTATAAACCTTGAGCAAAATCCCAGTTTTCCTGGGAGGCAGAGCGTGGTCTGTGAGTGGCAGCCTGGTGGTGGTCCCGTGGTGGGGCTGGAACTATGGGGAATGGTGCCTGGGAGAGCAGAGGATGCTCTAGGGGCATCCCAAGGGTTGGGGACAGCTCCATGGCTTGCCTGAAATGGCAGCTGGAGAAGCCTTGGAGGGGGAGCACTCACGAGGTAGGTGGTGCAATGCATGGGGCTGTGGATTCTTCTGAGGAAATACAATGTTTATCTGCAGTTACTGTTGTCTGTGGTTATTTGAATGACTGGAACATGAAAAGGTTATTAGAAAGCGTAAACTTGTCTTTGCTCCTATTGTACCAATGTTCATGTAATGTGCATATATCTATAAACACTCACAGTGTTTCAGTTAGTTCTTAATAAGGGTGGTAATTACTGTTGGCAAAATATTAGTGGGATGAAGCTCTTCAGATATAAAACTACCTCTCACTTGAGCAGCATCGTTCAGGATTCAGCAATCACACACAAGTCACTTACACTGAATCACAGAACACCCTGAGCTGGAAGGGCCCACAAGGATCATTGAGCACCAACCCCTGGCCCTGCACAGACACCCCAACAATCCCACCCTGTCCCCAAAGGATCATCCAAACCCTCCTGCAGCTCTGGCAGCCTCGGGGCTGTGCCCACTGCCCTGGGAAGCCTGGGCAGTGCCCACCACCCTCTGGGGGAAGAGCCTTTCCCTGAGATCCCACCTAACCCGGCTCTGACACAACTCCAGCCATTCCCTGGATCCTGGCATAGTTAATGACATCATGCTGTTCTCACACTGCTAATTTAGGTAATGGTCCATATCCTTCCCCAGGCAATGGGAAAACAGAATTTGCACGTACTGAGTGAACCTGGTGCCACATTTTTGTAGCAAACTGGGACATTTGGCAGGTTTTCCCTGCTGTTGTGAAAAGCTGGATAGAGCCTCCCTGTTTGCTTAACTCATTGCAAATGACTCTGTCTAAATGGTTGTGTCTGAAGGGGCCTGACTGGATCTTGGGTGCATCTCAAGCCCTGGCAGCCTCAGAGTTTGGCCAGCTCTTGTTTCAGCTCGAGTGCTCACTCACACTGCTGCAATTTGCCAGGTCTCTCTAGGAAAGGAAAACATAGAAAGCTCTAACACATATGGAGCTGGAGCAGACCTTGGATTTATGTATTGACTGTTACACCTGGGGCAGAGAAATGAGCTGGAGCTCCTCTGCAGAGCTGGTGGTGTTCACATGAGAGCTCCACCAAGGCTGCCAGAGCTCGAGGAGTGTTTGGACAATGTTTGGGATTGTTGGGGTGTTCTGTGCATGGCCAGGAGTTGGACTGATGATCCTTGTGGGTCCCTTCCAACTCAAGGGCATTCTGTGATTCCACCCTTGTCCTTGACTGAGGGAGAAAAAAAAAAAATCCTGCCCTGCCTGTGGCCAAGAGAACCTCCTGTTTTTCCTCTTTTGTTTTGGTGTGCTGCCGGCCAGGGTTTCTTCCAGAGGACATTTGCAGGGAGAGCTGGTTGTCCTGGCTCGTGGCCATCGATCCAGTGCAGCTCTGAGGGGCTGAGGAGGCTCCAGCCCCTGCCATGGTGTGTCCCTCCCGTGTGGTGTGTCCCTCCCGTGTGGTGTGTCTCCCAAGAGGCTGCCAGGTCTCCTTGCTGTGAGTGCACTGTCTCCTGGACATGCCTTGGGATACTGGAGAAAATCTAGACAATTAAAAAAAATAAATAGCCCAAATAAGACCAGTCATCATTATAAAAGGAAATTAGAGAAGGCAGCATCAGCATAGGAGAGTGTCAAGAAAAAGACCTGAGATGATTTCACTTTTCCTAATTGGGATGTGATCATAGAATATCTGGATCATCTCAATCACATCATGGCAGATCCAAATCCCAGCTGTCTGGAGGGCTCTGATCAGGTTTGTAAATATTTTCCATGAGGTGTCTTTAAGTCCCATTTTGGTTTTAGACTATTAGATGTTCACTTATGTATTGGAGAGCTTTTTTTTTCTTTTTTCGTTTTTATATTGCTGAACTATTTGGCTTCTCTGTTAGGGCCAACATAAGGGTTAATTAGGTAATTTTTATTTGGGTTGCAAATCCCCAGTGCCTAATCCTAATTATTCAGAATTAACACCTTCTATAAAAAGTCTATTTCATAACTTTTTTTTTTATCCTGGCTAGATGGCAAACACAGTTTTGCAAGAAAAATATGTTTCTAATAATATACTATCATTTTCATATTTCAGCGGAATAATTAAGGTAGTCCTAATTCACGCCTAAAATCTAATTTTCATAAGTGAAGCATCATCTAAATATTTAATTGCAATGAGCAGATATTTCAGAGCAGGTGTTTTGGGAGCTGGGAGATGTCCCTGACATGTTGGTAGCTCTGGAGGGGAAGCAGTAGGTGTTGGTGGGGTTGACAGGAGTGGGTGAAGCTCTTGAGGGGTTGGGGTGACACGGGGGGCTCTGCAGCCCTTCCTCAGCCAAGGTTGCAGTTAGGGGGGCCTGAGGTCCCTTTCTGCACAGTGCTAGAAAAACGATCTCCAAATCAGACCAGCTAACCACTTGCACTTGGTGTGTGGTTTCTACAACAGTTTTTAGTTAACAAGATGCAATTCTCTCTCCTCTTAGTCCTCTGGTGTGTGGATGCACTTACATTCACTTCCAGTGACCTTCGTAGGTTGTTCAGGGGTTGGAATGGACCTTGAAGGTCATCTCACGCCAACCCCACCCTGCCATGGGCAGGGACACTATCAACTGGACCAGGTTGCTCAAGGCCTTATCCAGTCTAACCTTGAACACTTCCAGGACTGGGACATCCACAGCCTCCCTGGGCAGTCTGTGCCATGTCTGACCACCCCTGCAGGGATAAAGCTCTTCCTAAGAGTTAACTTCAATTTCCCCTCTTCCAGTTTGTTCTTGGCAAGACCTGAGTCAGAGCAGCACCCCCAGCCAGGATGCTCATCCTTGAGCACCCACGCCAGCCATGGGGGCTCCTGCAGAGTTGGGCACAAGCCCCCCTGATCTCCTCATCCCAACCACCCAGGACCCCTGCTGGGTGCAGCATCCCTGTGCTTTGAAGCAGGGAAGACAGATGAGGCAAAACACATCAAATAGTGTTCAGGACAGGTTGCCAATCTTGTGTGGAAAGGCCACTTCACAGCTCAGGGATAACGTTCCTGATGGTGGGAGATGTTCAGGGCTGACAGGGAGGGGTGGTTTCGCCTGGTGGTGTGTTGCATGGAGAGCAGCTCCTTGCCAAATTCACTTCCGGGGCAAGTCCTCTGTTACAACGCTCTGCAGATTTAAGCAGAAATGTGGAATCCAAGGTTCGCCTCTAAACACCCACACTGTGCACTGAGAACTGCCAGACGTGCTGGGTGAGCTGTGCCTCCCTTTGGGTGAGGACACCCCCAAACCACCCTGGAGAAGAGCAGTGACAGCAATCTGTGGTCCTCAGCTGGGCTGAGATGTTTGGCACCTTCTGATGCTGGACTCTGATTTGGGGGGATGTTTCTGAATTTGGAAGCAGTCAGAAGTCTATAAAAATTCTTTGAGGTTGGATCCATACCTGACATGGTCTGAGACGTCCTGGAGACTTGGCTACCTTGTTATTTTTTTATTATTTTTTTTGCTTCATAATTTTAAGTGGGAAAATGTTTTAAAAACTTGTTTATTGGTAGTCCCTGAAATTCTGTTTTTGTTAAACCCACTGTAAAAAGTAAATATTTATTTATATTTAATGCTGAGCACAGCTCAAATTCTCTCTGTTCTGAGGTTGGAGTGGAGGAAGAGGAAAAGAGTGGATTTATTTTGCCTGTAACTTACATTCATAAACATTTATTTTTTTTCAAACTCTCATTTTCCTTGACTGTGGAATGAATTTAAATCACCCTATTAAATAAGCAGATTTGCCAGGAAGGATCTGGATTAGTTTCCAACATCTACAATAGACTTTTCCTTCTGTCTGTCCTTTGCTGCCCCATCCCATTGCCACGGGCTGGGCTGGAGCTGAGCCTTCAGGGGCTGGAGACACAGAGGGGACCTTCCTCTTCTTCTCTGGCACCAACAGCAAACTCCTGTGACTTCTGAACATCAGAGATGAGCCCTATCCCTTGAGGTGTCTCAGCAGGAGCCCCTGGGCCACCCAGATCTCCAGGCTGGGGCAGATCCCAGGGCTGGTGTTTTTGGGATGAGCTCCAGCAGCTCTCTGGTTCTTGCAGCAGATTCCTGAGACGGGCAGGGAGGAAACCTTTGGGCCAGAGAAGTGCCTTTTCTGAGTGCCACAAAATGTCTCTCAGGTTTCACCGAGTTATAAACTGGTTTTTAAAAAGCCCTTCTGGCTTTCTTTTTTTTTTCTGGACTTTCCCTCCTCTGGCTCACAGAGCTCAGGTGGGTTTTGATGAAATTCCAAAGGGTTCTGACCCTGACCCTGGAGCCCAGCATCATCTAAATCCCTACATCTCCTCCCAGCGACCCCCAACACCCCCAGCTGCCTCCACAGCAGGAAGGTTTCCGTATTTTCCCAGGAAAAGAAGGTAAGCAAGGATGGAAGACGGAGGAAAAAAAATAGAGACTAAAACCTGGACTCAAAAATTAATGTTCTTTTAAATACCTGTGCATGAGATGATTTGGTTTATATATTTCCTTAGAAACCAAACAAACCAGGAAATGACATAAAAATTATGTTAAAAGGAAGTTATTTAGTTGATACAGGCAAGATCTGTACATTCAGGAATGCCAGATTTACAGTTCTATATGTCTGCAACCTTATTTGTGCTCCCCTGAGCACGTGCATTACGATCCAATCTTTAACTACACAAGCACGTAATATTTTCCCTTTGCCTCCCTTTTAATATTGGAAGTTGGATACATAAGTGGGAAGGATCAGGATTGCACAGGCACTGGTAAAAATGCCATTTCTTAACTTTCAAGTACTTGGCTTTGCAACTTAAATAACTTTCTTCGCATGTAATTTTTTCATATGTAATTATATATATCCAGTGCTGAACACTGGAAAGCAGCGGGGATTACTGGCAAGCTTTTGGAAACTCCTTAATTTCCTTCCCAGTGAACAGGAGACAGCACCTTCTTTACTGGAGATTTCCCAATGAATTCCTCCACTGTTTTAAAAAACATAGCTCTGAACAAACAATCAAAAAAAAAAAAAAAAGGGTGGGGGGGGTCAGGAAATATTGTAAATAATTATTTTTGCATATTTTTTGATCATTAAATACACATTGTTGGAGCCTTGAGGAAGTTTAATGCCAAAGAAATAGGGTGTTAATGAACATATGCTGACATGGCCTCACAATCTTGCTTCATCTCCCCTATTAACTTCCTCTGCACCCAGGAAACCTTTGGCTCCCTGCCTAAGTAATAGAAGAATAATTAGAGTAGTAATTGAAGAATGCCAAGTCAAACTTCTAAGGAATTTAACTTTAACAACCATTCTAAAGTGAGTTTCCTACACTGCCTGGCATGGGCGTTCTTGAAGAATCATTCTGCATGTTTCCAAGAAAAATTAGTGGGTCAGGTGGCCATCAAAATAAATTGTTATGCCTTGTAAAACAGAAATAAATTTATTCCTTTCATCAGTCTTTGGAGAAAATGTGATTTATCCTGTCATACACTCACACTGTACCTGTTTGCCAGCTTTGCTCTTCCTCTTGAATGGGGCTGGATGTAGAATCTGTCATCCCACAGGATTATAGGGCTGGAGTTGCAGATATAACCTAGAATTTATTTGGTTTTGACAGTGAAATTCTGGATATTTAAGACTTACAATGTTCCATTTTACTTAATGTGGGCCTTACATTCACTAACATAGAATTATTTTGCACTGATAGCTGGATTTTTTATTCAAAAGGAAAAAATTCGTTTGGCAGTGGTAATTGCTCTCCAACTCAGATCCATCAAAGCAATTTTTGCTGGAAATCAACACGATTTGTCTTGTCACTGCACTCCTTCCTCGATGGGAATTTCCATGCCAGTTTGGTGGTCAATAGGTGATGAATGATCAATTCCCAGCTTGGGAGCTCATCCTGTAAGGTTGCTGGAGGCATCTCAGTGTGGCACCAGCCAGGGTATGTCCAGGTGACCTTTTAGGGGAGAAGTTGCTCCATTCCTTCTCACATTCCCTACATCCAAGGACACCTATTCTGGAACATTTATGCCATGTGCATGCTTACCCTCTGCACGTGACGAGTGTTATCCCAAATTATTCAATGCCATGTGGTGCCAGATCAGGTTTACACAGTTCTGTTGCATTTTCACAAACATTTCCCTACAGCTCTGAAGTCCCGCACCTCATCTTGGAGGCTGAAAACCACTGACAGCTACTGATTTCTGATTTTGACAAGTCAATCATGGGACTAAAGCGTAAGGGGAAGAAAGATTTTGAGGTCACTTTGTGCTGCAGGTCCTCCACACTGCTCAGGAGCTAAAGAAGAGAGCCTTCATATTCCAGGAGAGATAGCAGGCACTGCCTGCTCGCAAAGAGACGAGCTCTGAGCGAGGCTTTTTCATAATGTCACTTCATCTTTCAATAATATTAAGATGTGGAACCATATTCCAAGTGTTTAGTGTCATGGGAAATGAAGTGGAATATATTTTGTTGGTAATTTCTACAGCAGCAGAGAAGTGGGGGGGGAGGTGAGAACATTCCAGCCAATTACTGGTTTCAGGTACTTCTATATTTAAATTTCTTCCCAGTTACCTCAGCATAATTAATAAATGATATTGCTTCATATTTCCAAGGCAATCCAGACAGCTGTACCACATATCACTCCTTTCTTCAATGTGCTGTAAAAGTTCCTCCTCCACACTCTCTATTGTGTTGTTGTAATTAAGGGTGTGCATCAGGAAATGCCACGCTTCAAACCCGAGTTTACTGCGTGCCTGGCAGACTCCCACAGCTTCCTTCTCCAGAGCTCATTTCCATGGAAAATGCCTCGTGAAACCAGCAGCTTGTTCTTCTGAGGACCAGCTTGATGTGTAAGGAGGATGCTGATTTTAAACACCTTGTTGAGGTCATGGTCGATGCTCTAATACAGGATCTATTTTGCACAGTGGTATGGAATCAGGGCACAATGTGTGGTCCACAAGGAACGTGGTGGGCCAGGAGGAAGATCGGTTTCTGTCCTGGTTTTGGTGCTCCAGAAATGTTCCTGGAGCATCAGGGGCATGGAAAGACTCTGGAATTAATGGGAAATAAGCCTTTTTGTCTTCTCTGAAATGGGATCCTGCGTGGTACATTCCTGTTAATACTGTGGCTAATGATCAATTTGTTTGGAATAAAAACACATCTCCACATCCATGTCCCTCCCTGCAGAGCTGTCACGTTTCTGGATGTTTATAACACACTTATCCTTCTGTGTCTGCAGAGATTTTCATACAATTTGCATACAGAAAATTGGCAGCTGATTCCCACGATGGCCCAGAAATCCACAGAGGCTCTGAGGGGTGTTTGGGCAGGAGGGTGAGCTACCAAAATGCTCCCATAAACCCAGGCCAGCTTTTGGCTGATTGATCTCCACACACTGCCAGGAGTTTGCCCATCTTTGCTGGCCCCAGGGAAGCAGCAGGTTTTTGGCAAGGCCACGTCACTTCCTTCCTTCCCAATGGTCACAGAGGAACCGTCCCAGCATCACTGCAACATCTGCCCAACTTCTGCCAGAGTGCTGGGGCTACTCAGCCCCAGTTTCATGGTGAAAAGGGTATTTGCTTGAGGCAAGAGGATACAAAATCCCAGCCACGCATGATCACCACAACATAATGAAGAGATTGAGCCACTGGAGAGTGTCCAAAGGAGGCACATGGAGATGGGGAAGGGCCTGGAGGGGAAGATGTGAGGACAAGGAGGGCACTTGGTGTGTTCAGCAGGAGAAGAGGAGACTGAGGGGACACCTCAGTGCAGGGACAGTTCCCTGGGGAGGGGCAGAGGAGGGGCAAGCATTGATCTCTGCTCTGTGGGATCAGGGACAGCACCCAGGGATGGGCTGGAGCTGTGTCAGGGCAGGGTCAGGGGGGATCTCAAGGAAAGGTTGGTGGTGGCCACTGCTCGGGCTCCCCAGGGCAGTGGGCACAGCCCCGAGGCTGCCAGAGCTCCAGGAGGGATTGGATGATCCTTTGAGGCACAGGGGGTGACTCCTGGGGATGGTCCTGTGCAGGGTGAGGGTTGGACTGGATGGTGCTTGTGGGTCCCTTCCAACTCAGGATATTCTGGATTGCTATGAAATCATCTTTGCTGGGACACGAGCAGAGCTCAGAGCCTGCTGTGCTTCTCTCCCAGGGATGGGGAAATGTGGGATGCTCCCAGTGCCCCCCATGTCTTGGTACCACCTGCCTGTGTGAGCAGAAGGGAAGGTGACTCATGTCACACTTAAAAAGAAATTCCACTTCTATTATTAATGAGAGAGTCCCGATGGAGAAAAATACTGTCTTGATCTCTCTTTTAGACATATCTAAGGCTCTGGTAATTGTGGTATCCGAATTTCAGATTGTTTTTCAGAGAACAGATAATTTTTCTGCTGTTTTTCTGTCCACCCATTGCCACCCTCTCATCTTTCCTGTTGCCCTGTGTCTCCCCTCATGCTCCATGCTCTGCTGCATCCTTGTCTTGTCTTCCTTAAGGCCTCCCATTCTTTTACACATGACAGATGCTATTTCCTTATATATTAACTAGCTATTATCCTTGGTTTCTTTTCAACCCTTCTTTCTTTTCTGCTGTAGACTTTTGATCTGGTCCTTCACTGCTGACATTTGGATCACTTATTTTGCAGGTCTCCAGCACATCTTAGTTCAGTGTCTTTTTCTTTTTCTCATTGCATCAAATTCATCCTCTTTCCCCCTGTCCCCTCTTCCTAACAACTCTCTTTTTCATGCTTTTCCACCCTATTCCCACCATACTCGTAGCATCTCTGAGTCCCAGGACTTGGGATGAGACCTCCAGAACCACCAGCCACAGGTGCCACAAAGGTTTCTTGGCTCCTGCCAGGCTGGAAAGCCATGCCCAGGTGAGGGGCTGGTAGCCAGGGCTGTTGGGTGGCCCTGACACAGCCCTGGGCTCGTGCCACAGGCTTGTGTTTCACCGAGTTCTCATTTGTCACTGTTAGTCCTTCCTTCCTCATTAGATAATTATCATCCATGCCACCTCCCTTTTCTAATCATTCCTTGAATGCTTAAATTATCACTACATCATTCAGATATATCTGTGATCTCCTCAATAGGGTTTTATTTTCCTTTCTGCAGGTAGTGTGGTTATTGCTGTCCCCTTCTTCCCTTCATGTTTGTCTTGTTCTCGTTGAACAGTTGCCTGTTCTTTGTTCATAAATTCCAGAAAAAATCTAGGATGTCCTTTTTTTTCCTTACTTGTTTTTTAATCTACAAGCAAAGCTTATCCCCACACCACATTTGACAAGATATATTTTAAAAGCATAGATCAAATACCTGTGTTCAGTGTTAATTTGTGTCGAGTTAAATACACGGAGAGGGGAAAATACAAACGCGCTCAGGAAGAAGAGAAAGAGTGAAAAATAAAAGATGGAGAGAAATCAAAAAAATCGATCAAGACATTTGCTTTTACAGACAGACAAGCTGCCCAGGACTAGCAGCACAAATTTGCTGGCACATTTCTATACATTCCTTCCTGCATTCTGACTTCTGAGTTGAATTTCAACACAGTAGCTCTAATGTGAACCAATAACCGTTTCTTAGCTCATTAAAGAGTTCATATGCGTTGTTTTATGAACCTTTATTGTTTAAGGGAATATTGAACATCTCTGTCTGCGAGGTCGGGGTGTGTGAGTGCCTCGACAGTAAGACCTAAATGTACATATTTATTCCATTTGTGAAGCATTCGAATACCAGATACATATTTAGACACAGTTGCTTTATTGCTTTTCTTTTTTTTAACTGCGCTTGAAAAAGTGACTGTGAGGCTGCAGATCTATCCTTCGTTATCTGTCTTTGGAAGTCTTGGTCTAAATCAAGGAAAGACAAGACTGACTGCAAATTACGCTGACCTGAAATGAGTTAGGGTAGTCACAGCCAAGTTCCACCAACCGTTTATCAAACACCACAAACTGACATCTGTTTCCTTCAGATCTCGTAGATCATAGGAATATGAGCAAGAAGAATAGTGGCATCAAAAAAAATGGCATCACTTTTTTGGAATGAGATGCAGAGGAGGAATCTCATGCTGCCCTAGTCCTGTAATACACCTAAACTATAGCTGCCCTTGGGAATGTTCCACTCAGGCTTCAGAGGAAAAGAATTAGTGTTTCATTTTCCAGGACTGTCACACCCCACCTTAATGAGCAC
>VXAU01005835.1:821610-871610 GCA_013399695.1 Formicarius rufipectus | reverse complement strand
ATGAATGCCCCAGTAGAGCTTTATTTCCCCAAATGACCCATTGCTGGGTTTTTTTGGATCAACTCGTGTGTTGCCAGTGCACTTAACACTCACCAGGGCACTGAGGAAAGCAAAAGCCTTGAGTAGCAAGACCATGTGATTTACTATCGATTTTTCACACATAAAAAATGCTGTTCAAATAAAAAAAAATAAAATTAAGTTCTTTAAGTATAAAGCACACGACAGTATAAATCTTTTCCATACGTGACTTCTGGAGCAAACATGACATGACAAAATTCTCAAGCAGATGACACAAAACCTGAGTGATAAAAACCTGTCTCAACTGTAACACTGCAACTGCTTTTGTTCATCTGTGCATTATTATCCACACACCTGAACTGGGACCAGTGATGTGCCTGGTGCTCATCAGCCAGATCCAGGTTTCAAATGTGAATATTGCTAAGGTGGGGTCTTGTGTCTCATACCTGGATTTTGTTCTCCACGTGTGAACCGTTGGGTTGCGACTGATTGCGCAAAGCTTTGGAAAACAGGCATGGAAATGTGGTGGCCAAAATACTCCCTCCTGGCCCTGCTGCTTGCTGGTTTGGGGCCCTGTACCATGAGGGCACGTGTTGCAGCAAATCCAGGCCCTTCCTTGCTTGCAAACAAGTGCAATTGCTCACTGTGATGGTTTAAAGTCTGAGATGAAACAACGTCTGGGCAGCAGCTGTAAAATTCTTGCAGCACCTCCGTGGTGGAGAGGAGCAGGAGCATCTTTAGGAGTCCAAGGCATCTGTGTCCCTGCCTATAATCCATACCCTCTGCCTTCCTTGGAACATGTGCACGAATGGGGAGAGGGAGAAGAGCCAGTATAAACCCAGTGAGGTAAAAACCCACCCTGTGAGTATATTGTGTATACTGTTACTTTGGGGTTTGGAGGGCATTCCTGTGAGCAGAGCAAAAAAACACTGCACAGCTGTGATTGCAAGGCAGTCTATTATCTGCATTATCTCTCCTTAGGATGGGCAGGAATTCTTCATTTCATGCATCATTTAAAACTTGCTACAGTGATCCCACAAAGTCAGTAACGATGCTAAGTACAAAACTTTAATAGTGTTGCTGCTCAGACACAAGGCACCAAACTCATTTCCCTGCAAGCTGCAGTGTTGGCTTATACCAGCAGTCACTTGAAATATTGCAATCAGTACAACACTCGGGCGAACCCAACCAGAGCTGCCGGTGCTACCTCAGAATTTCCCATTTTTCCACGCTTTGGTGTGATTTATAGCTTGATGAAGTCTTATCTCCCCAGCCTACTGCCATAGGCTAATAGTCTGTAACAAAGCTCAGTCTCAAAAATGTCAAACATAATGAAAAAGGGAAAATCACGGCAGAGGAAGTTGGTGGGAGCCTTTCCTGAGGGTCTCTGTCTCGGGGGGTGTCGGAGCTCTTTTGGTTCAAGAGGGAAGCCCAGGTGGGCACAACACTCATGCTGTGCCTCTGCTGCCCGTGCCCCAGCAAGCCCCTCCTGCCTCAGAGGTGCCCATGAAGCATGCGAGGAGACACACTGCCCTCTGCCAACCCAAGGAAATCATTGCTTCCCTTCCCCTAAAAGACCAGCAAAAGACCAGCCCTGAGAGCCAAGGTGTATTTCCCAGGTTCCAGGTGGTCCTGTGCGAGGGTGATCCCGGCAATCCCACGCTGGTGCCACAGCTGGGGTGACCAGGAGCAGATCCCTGCTGCTCTGGGAATGCCTGAGCACTGCCAGGAGCTGGAGCTGAGCAGCACTTGGAGCATCAACCACAGCACTGATGTCCTCTACCCTTGCACAGGGCAGCAGCAGTGAGCGTGTTTTCATGGAGCACCACCACTGAGGTGCAGAGCTCTCCAGAAAACAACATCCCAAGCTACTGGATGGTTGGAACTCATAATTTTAGAAGTCTTTTCCAACCTCAAAGGTTCTACTCCTCCTGCCAGAGGACTTATTCTGAATAATGCCCTGGTTATAGATCGGCACCACTCCATTCAGACCCGCATTTCCCTCCGTTCCATGGAGACACTGCAGTATTTCACTGCTAAATTGTGCCTGCAACAACTGCTAAGTTACTGTTGGATTATGTTAAAAGGTTGCCCCATTTGTTTCAGATTTCTTTACTGGCTCTGTGATGCTTTGTGTCTTTCTCACCCATTAGGGACAAGCTGTAACCCAGAATCACAGGAGAGGGTGGGCAATAAAGCACTTTGGCTCCCAGTTTCCCAGCCTGACCTTAAATTCCCCAAACCACCTTGTCCCAGTCCTGTGTTCACTTCTCCTGTCTTCTTCTCATACATGGAAAGAGTGGAACAAGAGATTCTGTACATTCACAGTCATTAAATAAATGCAATTCTAGGATAAAGGCAGTATTAAATAAAAGGTGTTATTGTTTTACTAGCTGAGCAGCTTCATTATGTCCCAAAATGTTCTGCCTTTGGCCTGTCCAACTGAGGAAGTCCCAGGTGTGAGAATATAAATAATATCAAGGGAATCTGGTGGCTCTGATGAATTAAATGGGTTGGTTTAAAAAAGCCTGGGGTTCACTGCACCTATCAGTGCCCATGTGCTGCTTGAACACAGAGGAAACACACCTGAGATCTTTGTTCCTCAGGTTGCCTATCCATAAAATGGGTATAAACAGTGGCATGAGGAGCTTGTCTTGCTTTTGCAAGCCTTAATAATGCTTTCAGGTCCGATGGAAGATGTTGTGTAATTATAATAAATAGATATTGACTTCAAAGAGTCTCTGCAGATCTGGGCTTTTTGATCCCATTCTAAAACTGTAATTATCCCCATCCCATAGGCTGAGATATAAAATTATATGAGTTTCAGATTTTCATCTGTATTCTACTGGTGTGTGGTTGCACATTTTCAGGAGGAGGTGGTAGGATATGGGTCCTCAGACAGTACCAAGTGTAGATGGCTGTGTTCTTACTGAGGAATATGGAATTTCTGGGATGAACTGGGGATGCACTGGCCTCAGTGTGGGACTGCTGATTCTTGGCCCAGGGAGCTGTGATCACCTGGGACAGTGGGCACCCAGCTCCAGGCACTTGGGCACATCTATGATGCCCCAGCTTGTAATTAATAAGTGGTCAATGCCCTAACCTGGGACAGTATGGCTCTGGTTGAAGGTGATCCCAGCCACAGATGTTGGCCTGGACACCTCAGCTCAGTGGCAAACATCACAAAAATACCTGCAGGTCAGGGACTGCATTTTCAACATTAATTTATTCTTTTAAAAATTTTTCTTTTTATATTCTTATCAAGCAAAAGAGGCCAAACAGATTTTTCCCTCTACTCATTTTAATAAAATTGGCTTCCAGGCTGCAAAGTCTGGTGCCAAAATTCAACCTGGAAATGCTGGCAGCCTCATCACTAGAGCAACGCCAGCAGTGGTGTTGCAATTATCAGTTGATCTTCTGTTTAAATACAACCCAGCGTGTGAGCTGAATACAGACAGGTTAGAAAAAAAAACTGTGAAAAAGGAAAAAAAACATCCTTAACTATTCTAAAACGGGCTCAAGTCATAACACACAAATTGTTTGCTCAGCTAAAATGTGCTAAACCATAACAAATTAAATGTAGCAGAGAATACGATAGCAGAAGGGTGAAAGTCATTTCAACAAAAGTAAAAAGAATTGGCGTTTCCTTCCAGTCATCTGCATGGCTTTGGTTACCCAGACAGATGGAAAATTGTGTAAAAAAAGGAAGAAATTGCCATCAGAAATTGCAATCAGATGCTGATATACTAGAGGGCCACTTTGGGGGTCTTTTCCTTGCCCACTTGCTCCAGCTCTGGAATCCAGAAGTGCTGTACAGCAGGTTTAGCTGGGGCTGGATGTGTTGAAGAAATCCCTGCTGTCCTGCTGACCCCAACCTGCAGCTTGAGCAGCATCTCCCAGTGAGCCATGGAACCAGGGATCATCTCGCCTCCATGGGAATAACCCCAAAAAACATTCCAAAGCATTTTGGAGCTGAATCAGACTAAAGGCCAGTGGTGCAAAAGGGTGCAGAGTTCTTGTCTGTTCTGGGGACAAAATTTATGGTTATAATTGTGACCTTCCAGGTCCTGAAGGAAACCTATGGGGAAAATGGAGAGGGACTTTTTCCAAGAGCATAGAATGACAGGACAATGGGGAGTGGCTTCAAACTGACAGGGAGCAGTTTTAGATGAGATATAAGGACAGAATTCCTGGCTGGGAGGGTGGGCAGGTCCTGGCACAGGGTGGGCAGAGAAGCTGTGGCTGCCCCTGGATCCCTGGGAGTGTCCCAGGCCAGGTTGGATGGGGTTTGGAGCACCCTGGGCTGGTGGAAGGTGTCCCTGCCCGTGGCAGAGGGTGGCCCTGGATGGGCTTTAAGGTCCTTCCAACCCAGTCCGTGCTCTGATTCTCTGATGTATATCTGAAATTTATATTTACACAGCAACAATATCTCCTGGATTTTCCTGCTTTCCTTAACAATGGAAAAAACACAATAGATGGAGATGCTCGAAACACTGAAATGTAAAACATGCCCTTAATGGACAGGTGGCCAAGTGCTAATCTGTGCCTGCTGAAGGCAGCCCTGGGCTCTGGAGCTCTGGGAGCAGTGGCTGGGGAGCCAGAATGGAGCCATTTGAGATATCAGAGAAACACCATTTCACAAGTCAGGGGAGTGGAGAGAGGGCAACTGCTTTTACAATACTTCATACACTTGCTTTCATGCCACTTTCAGGCCAGATCTTGTCTACAAAGAGCTGTTAGACAGCTCCCCAAACTGTGATAAGAACCCTTAGCTCTAATATTCCAGTATTAGCATCTGTTCTTTCTTAGGCTACCCCCTTAAATTTCTTTTTCCAACTTGAAAACAAATCCAAACAGTCCTAAACTATAACAAATTACCCAGCAGAGTGCATGAGTGGTTACAGGTTTCCAGCTCCACTGGAAACATGCTGGTCTCCAAACTGTGCAAAGAGAATCCAGCACTTCAAGCACAGCTTCATGCCAAGACACGTGTCCAAAAAAACCCAGATGCCTTCAGTGTTTTATTACATGGAGCGCTGAGCAGTTCAATGGCTCTGAGAGCAGTAGCCAGGAATATTGGGAATTTGCAGATGCAAACACATACACATGCAGAGAAATATGCAGCCCTGTGACTGCAGCACCACTGAACATGGGGCTGGTTGCTCGGGGTAGGAACTGCTTCCAAGCTGGGATAACGTGGGATGAAAACATATTGTTTCTTCACAGGCAAACTGAGATCTGGTGCAACTTGATACAGCAGAACCTTGGAACTGACTTATGTGTGTTTAATAATACCTACAAGGTTTATACCATCAGATACAGTGTCAGCAGAAGGTGTAAAATGAAGTTTGAAATGACCTGTGAGTATGAGTTAAACAGAGAATTGAGTACTGAGGTCTTGTCCAGACTCGCAGTGTCCTCCAACAATATAACAAATTAAAATTTCTTGCATTGGTGGTCAGAAAAGGTGGAGATGCTGGGGGTGATCAGATTGACTCTTGAGCATGAGTATGAACTTTTGCTGATGCTGCTATTTATTTATCTATTTTTTCTTCACTTACGTTGTTTAATGTTTTCTTCAGACACACGAGGAGACACGACTTTACAACCACGACCATTCACAGAACACCTTGAATGGATGTTTACACCAAGCTGTTATCAGGGAATCCAAAATCTCTCAGAGTATTCAAAAAAAAGAATATGTAAGAATGTAACTGAATAAGCACATCATAAATTTATTGGAATTTTTTTTTTTAAATGCTAAACATGCATGTATGGATTTCAGATTTTTTTCAATAATTATTCCATCTATTTAAAATATACACATAGAAAAGTATCAAGGGACTCATCCCCTAAGACACATTCTGTTTCTTGGGGATATCAATATGAAGAACAAATCTTGCTAGATGGATGTTGAGTCTATGGGAGAAATGACTAGATTACTAGTATTTAAATGTGAATTCTCTCGTGAGTGCATCCTTGCGTCTGAAGGCACAGTGTGAGGAGGAAAAGTGCAGGTTGTTTTAAGGGAAAACATGGATATTTGACCTGCTTTGGCAAGTTCCTTCCTCGCTCTGGAACCATCTCCAGATAAGGCTGGCAGGGTGGGAAGTGGATTTGCAGTGGCAGCACTGTTGTGTCTGGGGAAGGAAGGAGAAGGTGATGAGCTCCTGGTAATGGCTTCTCACTGCCAGAGGGAAGGGTTAGGTGGGACACTGGGAAGAAATCCTTCCCTGGGAGGGTGGGCAAGCCTTGGCACAGGGTGGGCAGAGAAGCTGTGGCTGCCCCTGGATCCCTGGGAGTGTCCCAGGCCAGGCTGGACGGGGCTTGGAGCACTCTGGGCTGGTGGGAGGTGTCCCTGCCCATGGCAGGGGGTGGGACTGCTCGTCTTCAGGGTCCCTTCCAACTCAAACCATTTATGATTGTATGTGCTGTGGGGGTCAGAAGTTCACAGTGATTTTTCTTTGACAATTTTCCTTTTCTTCCTCTTTTTTTATCCATGCTTTTGCCTCGGTTGCAGTTGGGGTACAATGTCTGCAGTGCCTGCAGAAGGGTGGGCACAGGGCTCCTGTGTTTTACTGCTGCTGTGCTGGCTCTGGACGCTTGGACTGCCAAGGGCTGAGCCTTGGAGACCACACAGAGGCACTTCCCTCCTATCATGGGCCATGTCAGGTTAATGACCTGCAGAGATCTGCACAAACACTGCAGGAGGATTTGCCAAAAATGCTGGCACAGTTCTGCTGGCCCCTCAGCCACATATTAAGGCCATAGTGAGGGGCCAACTTGTGGATACAAGGCGTGGTCTGTGCTGGGAACAAGGGGGGCTGAAGAGCAAGGGAGGTGAGATGTGACTCCTGAAGAGCCACTGGGGGGACCACTGGCTTGAGTGGCCACAAAGTGGGGTCCCCAGGGAGCAACCTGGGGTTTCAAAGCCATCCCTGCTGATAAGACAAACTAGATTTCTGTGTACTGCCAGCTCAGCCCTCTGCTGTGGCCTCTGACTTCTTGGTCAGTTCTGCAGGAAGAGTGTTTTCCACTTTGCTCCCAGGCATAGAGGAGCAAAGGAAAAGGTGAAATGCACTGGGAGAAATCCAATAGTTGTAACAGCAGCAGGACTTGCCACGTTGGGTGGCCACTCAGCACTGCCTGAGACATCAAACTCCGTGGGGAGAGAAACAGCTCACATCCCCTGAGAGTGGCAACAGCAAGACTGAGCTTTAGTCATTTGCCAGATGAAATGTTCAACCATATTTTGGATAGTTTTTAGCAGGCAATGCACATAAAAATGTAAAACTTATGTAAGGGGATGACTGGAAAATGCGACTGATTAAACAGCTGGAATGTTTGTGCTTTTCTTTCAAAACTTGCTTTCTAGAAGTCGAGGTGTTTTGCCACATGGGAGTCTCATTAGATGATAGTTTGGTCCTTTGGGGGCATTAAGGGGTCTCCACCTTCATGTGCAAAAACGTCCCTACAAGTTTCAGTGACGTTTCTTACTGACCGTGGAAATTCTCAATGTTTTTGAATTCCGGAGTCAGTGTATGCCCATGTTCTTTCCAAACCCACAGGAACAGCTCTTTAAGTGATAGTAGCTACAAATAAGGCTGAAGAAATTGAAGCATTTTTTCTGTGAGATTTTACCTGAGCTCTCAACTGTTACTCTGCGGTAAAGGCTGGAGGCTGGAGCCTGAGCTGAGAACTGGGTTCACCCTGTAACACAGAATTAGAGAATGATTTGGGTTGGAAGGGCCCTTCAAGCTCATGCAGTTCCATCCCCCTGCCATGGGCAGAGACACCTTCTACAAGCCCAGGTTGCTCAGAGCTCCATCCAAGCTGGAATGGAGGCAGCTCTGAGCTGCTCCTCTGTGTGTGTGCACATAAACTCCCCATATATTCAACACTTTGCTGCATTCAGTTCAACCACCACTTTAGTGTGTGACTTACACCCTTTATCCGTTTCCTGTGAACTTGGCCAAGATGAGTTTGAGATACTTTTGGGACATTCTGGTACTCATAGAGCTGGTGTTGAGTACTTTGTGAAAATCAGTTTCCTTTGCAATGTTAGTTATTAACACAAAGCTCGAGGCACTGCAAAAGCTATCCAGGTATGAAAATCTAGGATGTTCCCTTCAAGGTTGATTCAGCAACAAAATCGTCATATCAGCTGCATTAGGTGGGAACTGCAAAGAAAAAGCTATTAAAAATGTGTTTGGAAAACGAGTGTGTGTTTATACATGTAGTGTATACATATGTATAAATACCCTACTTATGTTGCATGTGGGAGAACAACTCTTTGATTTGATATTAAATTATATTTAAAAGTTAATATTTATTTAATTTCTGATGCTGCTGAGGAGGGTGCAAAGGCATTCAATAATTTCACTGGGCTTGATAAGGAACTTAAACCTGTATGATTCATTCCTGTTACCTATTGCTTCAGAGAAGGACATTTACCTGCCCATAAAGGCTCTTCATTCAGCTTTCTAAAAATCTATGTGCTAATCACCCTTTTGGTTTTCAAATTGTAAATTGGTAGAAAGCCAAGTGATTCACTTTGAGAATATTTTTGCTCTTTATTTTTTTATGTGATACAGATCAATGCATCATTAGCATGCATTTGACCAGGGCTTCCTTAGAAACCGCTTTTTATTTTAGTAAACATCGACAGTTTTGTTTCTTCAGCTCCTCGAAAAATCGCTCTGTGTGTACTCAGGTAAAGAATGCTCCAAATGGTTGGCACAATCCTGCACTGATTAAAGAGGAAATTGAGATTAAAAGAGAAGCATGCCAGAGAATTATCTGTAAATAAAAGCACATTTAGCACTGTGCTTAAGCTGAGGAGGTGCTCATGTCTCCTGGAAAACAATCTCTGCGCTCTTTGTATTGCACTTTGGAACGGCACAAACTTCTGGCTTTGTATTATAATCAGAATTCTAATGTCTTTGCATCTTGTCATCTGGCCTCTGGAGCTGAGAACGATATAAACGGGATATCGCTGGTAAATGTCAGGGATGCTGACGAGATGTCAGCAGACCACAGCTGAGAGCTCTGGAATTCAAATCAAGGGAAGCTGATTCTTATCTCAAACGATGTGTTTGAGATCCCTGCCCCTTCCCAAACTTGCTGCGGCTCCAGCACGGGAGGCTGAGGGTACCGTAGGATTTTCCTCCCCTGTAAGGGCTGCAAAACCCTGGAAATTCCGCCCAGTCGGGATGAGAGTCTCTTAATTCAAGTACAAAGAAAAGCAGGCAGGCATTTTCTTCTGAGCTTTGAATTTTACGAGTCGCTACTTCCGAGTGTTGCTCCACCTTCTGCACGTTTAACCCGAGTCCAAAGGCACTGATGTTCTGTCCTGGTTTAAAAGTCGGTAGGAAAACTGCCTTACAGAGGCACTAAACGCTGTTTGAGGACCTAACCCCTTGAACAGCTCAGCTTACGACACAGGTTACAACGAAGATGCTCAACTAATGACTCATCATCGAGCACTTGCATTTGCATAACGGAGGGAAGATGAGGCACCACACAGTGAGGACAGCCGCTAATTTATGAACGGGAGACCAGATTCATTTTTTTACAACATTTTTTTTCCATTTATGTTTTTATATGTCAATGTAAAAATGTTTCCATGGAGACTGTAAAGGTTTTTATTAAAAGGTCGATAATATACCTCCTACATAATAATTTAAGGAACTTGAGTGAAACCTTATGATCTTGTTTTTCGACATGTTCCAGTTGGCGTTTTTCCTCCATTGTAACCTGTGCCAGAAAAATGCAGCGAAACTGTAAAACCCGGGAATATGGCATTGTAGCAGTACATATATATAGATATAAAAATATTAACGTTTGGAGGTAAGAAATACATTAGCACGATAAAAGTAAGTTGGCTGGGTGCTGTGGTTACGTAATACTTGGTGTTAACATGTAGCATGTACTGCTTATGCTACACCAGCATATTTTGTGATATATAATCCAGTGTTTATCTATATTCAAATTAGAATCTATATTTTTACTCTGCTCCCTGGAGATGTATTATTTAAACAATCTCAGTCACAAAAAAATAAACGTAAGGACTAAAGCTAAAATAACTCTGAAGTATTTTTCCCAGTCCTGATTACGCTGCACTCTCTGCTGTCTTAATATATCTTTAATTATTATAACTGATCTGAGCACAAAAGGGACGGATTCTCAGCTGCAGGGAGCTGGCTCAGCTCCACAGAAATTTCCAGTGGAGGGGGGTTAACTTTCACCAGGAGTAAATCAGCCCCAGCTTCATATTTCCTGTCCTATTTCGTCCTGTCCTTTGCATTTTGCTGCTCTGAGCCAAGTGGCGAACAAACCCCCGACCTCCGCTCTGCCGGGATGTGCTCCCTGTGCTTTCCTTTGGATTCCTCCCGTTCTCTGGATGCGGAGAGAGGAGCCACAAAAAGCCCCGGGCTCTGGTTGTGCATCATCACTCCCTCTGGTCCACAGGCGCCCCTGCAGTGCAGGGCACAGAGCCGAGGGCTGCAGGTGCAGCTGAGGGGCTGGGGGGGTCCCTGTGCCCTGGGATGATGTATTTCCCCAAGAACATTTGCCCCGAGCAGGGCTGAGGACCCCACAAACCAGCGCTGGCCCCGCTGCCCACAGCGCTGACAGAGCCCCGCAGGGAGACACAAACCCACCTCACCTGTCTGAAAGGCAACTCTGCAAGCACAGGAAACTTCCCAGCATTGGCATAACCTTCATCTTCTGGTGAACATTTGCAGATTCCACACTCTTGCTCTCAGCAGCCAAGTAGCAAAGGCAAGGCCTTTTAACTGTGGGCTTTTTGATTAACCAGGAGTATCTGGGAATAGTAATTGGTCATGGCCATCCATCCTACGGGCTTGATTAACTGGGAATAAGCTGCACATTTTTTCTCTCATTTTTCTCTTTTTCTCTCTCTTCCCTCTTCTTCTTTCTTCTTTTATTTCCTTTTTTTTTTCTTTTTTTTTTTTTCCCCTTTTTTTTTAACTGTAGAGCTTTTCTGTGGTAATTCCACCATTCATTAGGATGGAGAAATTGGCTCCAAACCAAGTACATCTGCCAAAGCCATTATTTCCATCATCACACTCTGCATCAGTCTGCAGTGCAGCCTTGTAGGAAGACAATGTTCTGTCCCCTTGTGGTTCTTAAGTTATGGGTAAGGAGCTTACATATATTAAAAGGAGGGTCTTCACTTAGTCTCTTAATCTTTATGAGCACTAATAATAGTCAACTCCTTTTCCAAAATTTAGAAACACTTGCTTTCAACACAGAAGGGTTGCACATGTTAGAAGATAAGTCGCAGTTCAATGAGATCAGGAGCTCCATGTTTTTGTCAAATACCTACACAATTTAGGTTTTAAAAAGGGGCCTCTGTAGCTTTAATGCATACACTCTTCCCCCTATACTTACATTCTGTATCTTTAAGAGGATAATTGCTGAATTGAAATTTGAGAGTGTTATCTTAATAACCAATTACTCAAATAACTTTGAAATTGGCTTAAATTGGCTCGTCATGCTACATTTACCTGAATCTTTTTATGGGAAAGTTAGGAACAAAAAAAAAAAAAAAAAAAAAAGGAAAAAAAAACCTTTTGCAGCCTGATTTGTTTAGCATTGCTGGAGGTTCCTGTTTGCAGCTGGGAGAGCGGCCCAGTGTAACCCCAGCATGGACCTCCCGTTCTGCCACCTCTGGTATGGTGGAGGAATGTGGTGGGAAGCCAGGATAGCTGGATCCCACTGCCCACTCACCCCACGGGCTCTGATCCCCAGAGGACTTGCCCAAACACTCCCTGCTGGCACCTCAGCGCAGTCACACCTTCCTAGGGAGGGGCAGAGCAGGGGCAGACACTGATCTCTGCTCTATGGGACCAGGGACAGCACCCAGGGAAGGGCTGGGTTGGATCTCAGCAAAAGGTTCTCCTTCCCCCAGAGGGTGGTGGGCACTGCCCAGGCTCCCCAGGGCAGTGGGCACAGCCCCGAGGCTGCCAGAGCTGCAGGAGGGTTTGGATGATCCTGTGGGGCACAGGGGGTGGTCCTGTGCAGGATGAGGGTTGGACTGGATGGTCCTTGTGGGCCCCTTCCAGCTCAGCATGTTCTGTGTCTCCATGAGTCTGTGCTGACTGCAACTCAGCGAGGGATTTGGGGATGGGAGGGTGGAGAGGATGGAGAATTCCACCACCTCTTTGCAGTGTGCTTGCAGCTCACGAGCCATTGGTATGGGGAGGAGGAAATAGAGATATCTTCCAGCTCTGCTTATAATTCTTATTAAAAATAATGAAATCAATACAATCTTTTTGAAAAACTTCATATATCTAGTAAAATGGTTGGGTAATATGGATATATTTCCTGTGGTTCTGTGATGGGATGGCAGTTGTCACCCTGCATTCTGCACTCACCTTCCTTCATCATTTACTAACATAAAATAGACAAAGTGATAAAACTTCAGCAAACCCAAATGCATTTACTTACCAAATTATTCAGACAATTTAATTTCATGAGCATTCTATAGTAAATTTGAACAGAATCATTTACCCTGCCAGCAGGATCTCCAGTGGACATCGACTTTCCCAACTGACCCGGCCATCCCACAGCTCAAAACTCAGCATTAACCAGCTCAGCTCCATCGTTTTGTCCTGGAACTCCTGAGTGTTTTACCCTGCTCTTGGAAGCCCTGGACACGAGGAGGTGTTCCTCAATTGCCAGCTCAGAGGGCACTGTCATGAACCCCCCAGTGTGGCTGCAGGGAGGGGGAGAACCTCTGGGACAGGAGGGATCTACTGACAAAGCCAAAAGCCATTCTGCATCCTCTTTTGTTTTGCTGCATCACCACATTTCAGACAAAGGGGGTCCACATACAAAGAACCACACTTGGCAAAAGCCAGGCTGATTTAGGAGGAGTCAGGATAACAAATCAGGTGCTACGTGTTGTGCTCACTTGTGGACAAGTAGAGACTTATTCCAGAGAGTGGGAGAGGAGCTACTGGGATTGAAGGGAGCCAACTGGACCCCCTGAATGCCTGGCATCTTGTGTCCTTGTGTGCTGCCCTCACATCACAGGCTCTGAGGTTTTGGCATTCTTCTTGGGTTTTTTTTGAATTTTTCAACGTTTTTTTCATGATTGAGTCTTCCAGGTTAGAGGGTTTGTCCTCTCCTGTTAAATGCTATTCCATTAAATTGCACGCTATGTTTTCCTATTAGATTATTCCGAATATTTGACCTTTGGATAATCCTGAAGTGCAACAACATTTCCCTGCAGAACTCTGAGCATCTCAAAATGGAGATAGTTCAAAATCAGTGGGAAGTTTGAGTTCTGTGATAATAAGGCCTCTTTTATTCTGAATGATGTAACAAGCAGGAACAAGGGCAGCTCTAAATAAGCACAATCTTGTTCTTAGTAATTTCAAATGCATTTGTTCTCCAACTAAATAAGTAGTTTAAGGCTGTTCCTTGTCCAGTTTTCTCAGTAGAATATCCAGTTTATCTTTCAATGCCTGGGAACACCCAGGGATGCAACTAGATCTTTAACTGTTTGTGTTACAAAGTGTGAGATAATGCCCAAAGCAAGAGTTTGATGATCCAAACTGTGTTATTTTTCCTTTGATTCTCAACCTGTGTGAGTATAACAATAGAAACATATCTGAGACTTTTATTTTCCCCAACCTCTTTTTCTAAGCCCTTTTCTCAGATCTTCCACAATTATCACTAAATTAAATAAACTTTTCAAACTCTTCTCAATATCAGATTAAAATTCAGTTTGGGGTTGGAAAGACCCTTAAAGCCCATCCATTTTCCCACTTTGCCATGGGCCTCCCACCAGCCCAGGTTGCTCCAAGCCCTGTCCAACCTGGCCGTGGCCACTTCCAGGGCTGGGGCAGCCACAGCTTCTCTGCCCACCCTGTGCCAGGGCCTGAGACAAATCAAGTCTTATCTCCTACAAATGATGTCTCAACCTCAGCTGTTTTTGTGACATTTCAGCTCTCTAGGTCAAAAAAGGTAAACCATTAAATTCATCTATTTGCTTCCAGACCCTACCCCTAATCTTCATCTTAGATTTGATCATTTCAAATACCTCTACTCCAAAGAAAATATTTTCAGAGCAAAACGGAAATACACATCTTCCCATTCTGAGGTTAAAGAAAGTCTGCCAATAAAGTCAATTAAATTTTCCAAATTCCAACCATGAACTGAAGCAGCCAACTTCCTATCCTTCTGAGCCCTAAACATATCCTTGTCTAAAGAACAAACATGGATTTTTCTCTCAAAATGAAGGATAATATTCATATTTCCTGATGGTAATCTTGAGACAAATTCTGTATGTCTACAGGACTCAACAAGAAAATGGGATAATAAACCTGTGGCCGTCCCGAATTCCTTTCCCAGGTTCTTCTGGTCCCACCTTTACCTGCTTCAGACATCTGAGGCTCTTCTGGCCACTTGGCCACTCTTGGCTCTTGCCTTTGCATTCTCCTATGCTGCTTTCTCAGAAGGCACTGGAGAATAGAGTGGGTTTTGAGGGGGAGATGTTTTTGGCATCGCAAAACACACACTTCTCTGATGATTTTCTAAAGTGCCAAATGGCTCAGGGATTGAGAAAGAATGTGCTTCTCCTCAATACATTTATTTTTTTATTTTTTAATAGAAAGCAGGTTTTATATGGGATCCATAATGGAAGAGGAGAAATCTGAGATTTCTGCAGGCATTTAAGGACATATGTATAGGATTTAGGTGAGTATAAATTCAAGTGCATAAATGATAAATGAAATACCAGCCACAGAGTGTTATTTATTTCTGTCCATAGACTGTCCTACTCTGATTCTACTTTGAGACCCTGGTCCTGGAGCTTCACCTGTGTCAGGTCTTGGAGGGAAGTGAAGCAGCCCATGGAGGAAAATGCTCCAATCACAGCTCTTGGATTTGCTGCAGGAAATCCTCCTCTGGAGCAGGAGCTGCCTCAGCTTCATGCAGATAACACATTCCTAGCAGTTCATCAGGTCTCATCGTCTGTAACACGAGGAGCTGAATTCCTCCTGGAAACACTGACTCCAATAACAGCCTACAGAACTTCAGGGCGACCCATGTGCTTTCAGAAATTCACTTTTAACCAGGAACATACACAACACAAGTTCAAATCAGGAACACTTCCAAGGGAATTCATCAGCCACTGGCTACACAGATGCCTTCCCACAGATGTTGGGAAGAAATGCTCCTGGAAGCCAGTTGGACACGGGTCAGACACCAACTATCTGCCCATGCCTCATGTGGCTGAATCTCTCTGCCCAGCCTGACAACGATGACAGAAAAGAGAACATTCACCATCAACCAAGATCTCAGGCTTCTGAGATCCCACCTTGCTCAGCTCTCCAAGTCCTCCTAAGCTGCTCGTGGAAAAGTGGAATTCCAGAGCAGCCTATGTGCACCTTTGACTCATGATACAGATCACAGAAAATCCCAAGCCTTGATCAAAACTGAGGCATAAAATCCCCCTTGCACAGCAGAAGTGCTTGCTGGAACCATACACAGGAGACTGCACATTCCCAACTTGCCCTGGGGACCACCAGCCAGGATGGGTGACCTCAGACCTGTTTCCCCAGGAGATGGGTGTCTCCTCCAGCCAAGGCCTCCCATGACATGATTACAGTGCAGTTTCAGTTAAAGAAAATTGATAAATTCTCTTGTCCACATAAAAGGAGTCCATACCCCATTTAGCAGTGCAATTTGCCCACCTACCGTCGCCAGCATAAATCTCCTTTATTAACTGACTAATCTTCCTTCCTTCCCTCTCTTTCCTTCAGACACACTGTCTTTAACTCTCCTTCTATTAAGCATAAAGTACAAACCACAAAACCCCGCTTCATTCTTTCTGCTGTCCCTAACTGCAAAAACAATGGTCTTTCATGAGAGCCAGGGCATTTTCCAAAGGCTTTTTATTTTTGCCTTACCATCCACTGGATGTTTCTGCTGCTGGGTGGGGCTTGGTCTTCCACACCATGAGAAAGATTTGCTCTTGCAGTAATTCCCATCCAATTAGAGGCAGGAAATACTGGAAATCTTACTCAATAATTTTTTGCCTCTAAGATTTTCCATTCCAGCTTTCCAGACCCAATGGGCTCTCGGAGCTGGGGTTGGATAACCACCTGAATCACCAGGATTTCACCCAAGCTTCAGCCACCTCAAGCACATCGTGGCTCTGCCACCTCTGCCCCAGCCACCTGCACTGTTGTCACCTGCCCTCCATTGCTTCTGTGGCTGCAAATTAGTCTTCCTACAGGTCTGTGTAAAAGAGAAGTAAAGGGTTAAAAGAAACCTTATAAGCCAGCCTGGAAGAAGTACAAGGCATACAAGTCTTATGTAAATGTGCAATAGAAATGAGGAAAGGGGAAAAAAAATAATAACTTGAAGATGAGGGTGCTGTTTTTATTCCCAGTGTGGGCTAATAATTAGGGTGAGAATGTCATGCAATGAATTTAAAGCATCTCGTATTTGCTGTAGCCTTTGTTACTGTTTTTACCTCCTATTGGATTAACTTCCCTCCTAACCAATACAATATTTTTCAGCAATAAAGCATTCACTCAATATTCCTTTTCATAAAACCCTCCATGGCTGTAAGAAAACATAATTGGATGTGCACTATCCAGCTTGAGCTTCATAAACATTAAGTCCAACAACATGTTATAAATAATAGTGATACAGAAGATTAGCTCTATTAACCTCCTAACTGAGCTGGAAGCATTAGCCTCTTCCAGAAGAGCTACCGCTCCACAGTGCCATGCAAAACTCGGGGTCTGCCTTTAATTTCCAGCCTTGCTGCTGTTCCCACATCTGCCTTACAGACCTTCCATGCTTCTGGTCCTCGCCAGGTCAGAATGCACAGTGGCAGATTGGCAGAGGGAGCTATTAATGCCTTGCTCTATGTGTTACAGATGTTGCAGAAATGAGCGGCGCTCTATCACCGCGCCCTGACACGGGGGCCCCAGGGGTGGGAGCCTGGGACCCAGATCTGTCTGCAACCTGCCTACTCCGACAAAAAGAAAGGGGGGGAAAAAAAGAAAAAGAGAGTTGCCCCTTATTGCAGAATCACATTCCAGCTCGCAGAGTCAATTTTTCAGATGTTCCTGCTTTCCTGTTCCTTGTTCCTTCACTCAGACCTCATCTGGCCGCGGTGAAAAATGATGTGACGCAGTTTTTTATTCTGCACTTGACACCCTTATGGAAGGCAACGTGGCTCATTGATTCCAAACTCCTCAAAGGTCAAGGCACTAAGAACAAAGATTTTTTGGAAGCAGCCCAGGAAAAACTTGAAACCCGTGGCCCGTATACCCAGAAAAAACAGAACTGTTAATTGTTAGCCCTTCTGTCGCTATTAAGCCTCGTCTGAACACTGAACATATGTTCCCTCATCATGTACTTTTATATTGAAATGTTATTGAGTCACCAGGTGAAATGTGTATTAAGTGCACAGCTGAAAATAGACAGTAGGTTTAAATCTTGACAGCAAACAGCTGTAGGATTTCAAAAACTTAATTCAAATAATGTAATCAATAGGTTATGCTACAATTTCAGGTTTCCCCAAACACTTTTGTATGAAAAAGGATATTAATTCATTGGAGATCAGCTAAAAGATAGATTTTTCTCTGTCACCTCTAAAACACAGATAAAAAAAATAATTTGAGATGTTTCAAGAAGTGCAAAACATATTTTTCTGGTTTAGCACACCACAAAATCATGTGCCTTTTTTCCCTCCTCTCACTCTTTCTCCAGTGCAGATTAATAACGATTACTCACTGCACTGTTTACTCATTCTGCAGCTGTACAGGTTTTGAAATGCTAATATGTGAATTATGTTCTCATTTTATCATAAAAATTGGAGAATGGGTCATATCCAAACAAAACAGAGTGTAAGGGGAGAACCTGAGTTTATTCAGATACACATAAAAGACGCCACAGCCGTGGAACCTTTGGTGGAATAAAGCCATGGAAAATAAACAGGAATATTTGTGTTTGAACCATTGGGTGGGTCCTTTCAGTTGATGTTTTTTGGGACATTTAGGTCTTCACAGAATCACAGACTGGTTTGGGCTGGAAGGGACCTTAAAGATCATCCAGTTCCACTTCTTGCCGTGGGCAGGGACACTTCCCACTAGACCAGGTTGCTCCAACCTGGACTTGGACACTTCCAGGGAAGGGCTTCCTCTCACTGCTGTGGAAGCCACTGTCCATTTGTGCATCTTTGGAGTCACTTTTAGGGAAAATCCTCACCTTTTTGTGGCCACCAGGCTGTAGATGCCATTTCAGACCTCGTGTTGGGTGGAGAGCAGGTCTTATGATCCCTTCCATTGTCAGGGTATTCCAATCACAGGAAATTGTAGTTCAAGCACATCTGCTACCCTGGGTTTTGAAACACCCAAAATTAGAAGGGGCCTACATGTTTTCAACATAAATGAATCTCTAAATTTACTATAGATTATATGGATTTGTGTTAAAAGTACAAATACTGTGGTGCAGCAGCATTTTTGGAATGTGGGAGTTTCCAGCACCTTCAGCAGCAGAAATTCTTGGAAATACCATCTCTCACAAAAGATTAGTGGTGCCAGAGGACAGTTTCAGATCTCACTTATGACAGGGACTCTTTTAGGGTTTTTCTCATCTTTTTCACCTGGTTAATATATTTGGTTGCACACTAAATAGATGGACACAACATTTTGTGACTCTAATGAAGGGACTTTTTCAGGGTAACCGTGCTGCTCTTCTCTCCTCAACTCCTCATTATTTCCTAGCAAGGTCTTTAACATTGCATAGCTGTGCCATAAGGAAAAATCTCCATAAATAGGAGTCAGGAATCCTGAAATCTTTCTGAAATGTGTTTATATTATTTTTTTTCTTTTAACTATGTAAAATTGCTCTGGTTTTAACTGAACCAACCCAAAAGATTGCACTGACATTTTAAAGGGGAAATCATTAAAATCTCCAGGAGTTTGATTTAAGAAAGGAATTTTTATATGATTTGGTGTTGGCCCAGTCTCCAGCAAGTCCTCTGTCTGATTGTATAGGTGATATTAATATTTCAATTATTTTATTTCTATGTATTTACAGAAAGCTTTTTCATAGGGAACTCAGGAAAGGGTTTCACAAGATTTAGAACTTAGATTTAGTGTGAACTACTAAAATGTGTGAAAATCACTTCAGTGTAAAGTACCAGAAAGAGAATCTTCCCAAATTAGCTTCAGTTTGTGTGGACCCTGTTGAACAAATATAAAACACAGCAAATTTTAACACCAAGGGGTTTTCTCACATACAGAAGTGTATTAACCTGAACTGGTCCCTGTTATTGCCCTTAAAAAAATATGATCTATTACTGGATTGTAGAGAACACAGATTTTCAGTGTCCTTTGAGGTCTAACTCCACCTATTTCCTGAGTGTGATGTTAGCTGGGGGTTAAGCCCCCTCACTTGGTTTTCTGGGATAATGTAAAGCTCCCATGGAGAAGAAGAGTTGAAAGTCCACCCTAAACACCTGCACTGCTCACACAAAGGGCTCCAGTTCCATTCCATGAACTGGTCACTCTTTGAAAGACCAACATTTCATGTTCATGTAGAACAGACCTTCCTGTCCTGTCAAATTTCTTCTTACGTGACAAGGAAATCAGACAGAGAAAACTCCACTTATTAATTATCATCTGGTGGGTCCTCATTACCAGATTACCTTTAATCTGCACACCAGGCCAGCCCAGGGAATGTACATTTTCCCCTTCTCTATGCCATGAAGGATGATTTGTTGACTCTCTTTGATATCTGCAGGCCTGGAGAAGGTGACTGGGGGAGGTGCAGGGGCACCACTACCTCAGGACTTTTTGCTCACGGGCAGGAGAACATCGTGGAGAGGCCAAAATGATCAGCACTCAGAAAAGGAAAAGGGATTCCAGGGAATTGCAGCCTTTACATATTGCCAGTGCTGCTAAAACTCCAGCAATGCTAACCCCAAAGGGGAGGATCTCTGCCAAATATCCTTTGAAGGTGCTGTGGGATTAGGACTTGGCCCCTCTTTAGAGATGCTGAGATTCCTCTCTTTAGAAGGGCAGTCTTCCAGCTCATGGAAACTTATGGGAGATGAACGTGGATATGCAGGTAAAATCTGCCAAAAATTCTATCAGGTGGGCAAATTCAGCACACTGCACTGGAAGTTGTTCTCAGGATGCCAACAACTTCCTGCTCAGTGCCAAGCAGTTGCGGTTTGAACATCTCTCACATTTTTTTGTACTGCACTATCTTAGCTGATAAGTCAAATACAATATAAAAGATATATTTCTCAATAATATCTATTCCTTATTGATTTTTAAATAAATGTATATACAAGTGAAGATACTGAAATTGGATCAATTTGACCAATCTTTATAATGATATTTAGCTGATGTTTCAAAATAAAGTAACAGATCTCTCTGAGTTAGAATTGCTACAACTATATAAGAATAAAAAATTAACACTGGGGAAAGCATACATGGAAATAAAATATAAAACTTTAATGTCGGGGGCTGTTTGGTTTCTTTTTTTTCCTTAATATGTCTCCTGGATTAATAGAGAATCATGGAAGGGTTTGGTTTGGAATGGACCTTAAAGCCCATCCAGTACAACCCCCTGCCATGGGCAGGGACACCTCCCACCAGCCCAGGGTGCTCCAAGCCCCGTCCAACCTGGCCTTGGACACTTCCAAGTGGGACAGCCACAGCTTCTCTGCCCAACCTGTGCCAGGGCTCACAGGGAACAGTTTCTTCCCAATATCTATCCTAAATTCCCCCTCTCCCAGTCTGAATTAGTAAGTGCATGTTTATCCAACTGGGAACCCACAGATTATGGATTCCCACTTCCAGAATGGATATTCCTGAAAGGCAGCAGGAACTGGGAGCAGTTTGGGAAGATCATTTCAGAGGCACCACAGATCAGACAGTTTTTAATGTTCACATAACTTTAAAATAGTTACCTGGAAAGCAGTAGCATCAACTCAGGTAACCAAGAGGCACATGAGAAGCTTCACCCACCTGGGCCATCACTGCATTGCAAAGGGGCAAAATCTGATTTGGAGCAAGGAATAAAACCCTCTTGAAATATGAAGCTCCTCAATGAAGGGCATGATCCTCTATTTGGGTGTTTGATCCATAAAGAAACCCAAGCATAGAAAGGTTTGTATTAAGAAGAGACAACATCACCTGACTGAAACCCAAAATGCTGGTTTGGAAAGAGGCAACACTGACTAAATCTTTGGTCTCAGACCTGCAGGAAGGGCTCTGAGCAACATCTTGACTGTCTTGATGGGAATTTGGGTTTCTCACAGAGTTGTGAGTGTCAGGACTAGCTGCTTAAAACTCCATGTAGATCTTAAAACAGAGAGATTGATTTGTGGATGAAGCCCACTGGGAGGTTTCACAACCAAGTTAAATGAAAATGAAATAAATTTGCAGGAAATTAATGTGAGAAGGAGTATTCTTTCTTGTCTTTCCCCCCACCACCCTCAATTTGTTTTGTATTTTGCTTTATATTCTGTAGGCCTTTTGAAAACAACCATCCCACCCCATGCACAGGAGCTCTGAGTGTCTCCCCACAGCTGGATACATCTGCACCAGTGGCTGCAAGCACCTCACGTCCCTTCTGCCACTGTGAGGATATTGGGGATATCTATGGAGATGTATCCCCTCCCTCACAGCTCCCATAATGCCAACCATCAGCTAGGTGAGGAGATTAAACCAGGAGAAGTTAAAAAAAGGGGAATAAAAACAGCAGACCTGGGAATATATACATTAAGCATTCTATTGTGCTTGCCCCAAAATGATATTCCTGGGAATTTACGCAACATTTTATGACTTGCTGTATTTAAAAATATATACTTCATCCAACTCTTCTTTACACGGTGGTGCTGCTAAACTTTTAGCATATTTTATGTGTTCAAATAAACTTGAGAGCATGGCTTGCAATGCTAAGGAAAAGGCAGCAATTTGCTGGTAAAACTTGATTTCACACTCGTGGTCTTTACCCAGAGCCTGACATTGTTCTGTTTGCTAATTGTAAACCTTGTCACTTTTGCAGTGGGCACAGAAGTCTGGTTCATATCTGGGCTAAGTCTTACACCAAGATGGAATATCAGAAGCAGCCAAAAGAGTCAGAGTTCAGGGGCTGAAGGCATGACTAAACCTAAGAATTTCTAACAGAAATTGTTAAAAAGCATGAAACTATCCATGGTTCAGGCCCTGGTGAGCAGAGAGGGACTGGGGTAATGTTGTTGGCAGCCTGGTGTCTCCTGGAGCTGCTTCAGACTCCAGCTCCAGCATCCACAGCCTCTACAGCAACAATTGTCCTCTCACCTTCCCTCCTCCAACAGAAATGCTGAGGTTAAAAAGGTGTCATCTCAATTTTCTTTCACAAATTGCTATCCATGAGTATTTTGAAATGTTTTGTAAGACCTCAGGGAAAGGACATCTTCTGACTCCTGTGGTCACTTGGCTGGGTACAGCCTTATCTGATCACCCTTCCAAACGGGCTAATCAGCCACTCCATGGAGTTGGGTTTTTTTCCAGAAACATCATAAAATGCTGCTTTTGGGGGGATTTCTGCTTGCAATGAAATTTGCTCTGCCTGTGCCTGGGAAAGAGGGACCCTGTGGTCACTCCTGAAACCCAGACCCGGCGTCATACCAGGCACTCCCCTGTCTTCTGCAGGCACAGCCCACAACCCAAGCGGTCTGAGCCAAGCCAGGATAGTTAAACTTGTCGCCATCTCAGAATTAGAAAAGTGAACTTAATCTTGGGCTGTCAGCTCAAATTTTCCCCACAGTTTCATGGCACAGTCTCATTTTCCCATAGGAAAAAAAAAGAAACTATGGGCTTCTAGCAAACCTTGGTAAGGAATTATTTTGTTTGCTTTTGCAAGACTATCAACAAACCAAACTATGTAGGCTTGTCTCTGATTGTGAAACTTTTCCTATCACGCATTTTTCAGCTCCAGAGAAGGAAGGCCACCAAATGTGAAATGGAAGGGTTTAGAGCATTTGTCCTTTGAATGCCATTAACCTCCCCATAAATGCTTCAAGCTAAATAGTTGCCCCTGTGGCTGTAAACTGGCATAAGTTCTATGGAAAACCCCCCAGACCTGAAGGAAACTTCTTCTTGGTGTTGTCTTCATGCCAGTGACATGGTTTATCAATACACAGAGGTGAGAGAGAAAGAGGAAAAATCCTCCGGTTGTCCTTCATCACACAACTCATCCCAGAGCCAGGACCTGTGGTTGGACACAGAACAAACAAAAAAATACTGCTAAAGGTTGAGAAAACAAAGCCATAAACCACAGGCGTGACTTTTCCCCCTCTTGCACAGAGTGGTTGGATGTCACTGGTCTGGTGTTTGGGTTCAATGTGGCTGTGTTGGGCCATGGTGGGAAGGGAGCTGGTACCACCACTGAGACACACAGCACAGGCATTTCCAGGCACGTCAGGAGGCTTGGAAAGCAGGGCTGTTCCTGCTCCTGCATCGACCAGGCATGGCAGAGGAGGCACCAGCTGGCCGCCGAATGGTTTGGGTGAGAAGGGACCTTTAAAGGTCAACCACTCCAACCCTCCCGCAATGAGCAGGGACACCTCCAACTAGATTAGGTTGAGCTGGCAGAGGGAATTTTCTGTGGTTTTATCCTCTATTTTGGGTGAGGACTGATGCAAGGAGCCCTCAGCGCAACCTCTGACCACGGCCATGGGTGGCTGCCCCTCCTTCACGACCAGAGTCAGACAGCTGTTGGTACAACCAAGTACCAACACTTCACAGGATGGTTTAGTGGTCATGGCAGTATTTGGTCAAAGGTTGGGCTTCATAACATTGGAGGTCTTTTCCAACTTTTCCTATGAGGAAAAGCTGAGATAGTTGGGATCGTTCAGCCTGGAGAAGAGAAGGCTCTGGGGTGACCTAACTGCAGGAAAGATGGAGAGAGACTATTTACAAGGGCCCCGAGTCCCTGACCAAGGGGGAATGGTTTCCCACTGACAGAGAGTAGGCTTAGGTGGGATATTGGGAAGGAATTCTTTCCTTATAAGGTGGGCAGGCCCTGGCACAGGTTGGGCAGAGAAGCTGTGGCTGCCCCTGGATCCCTGGGAGTGTCCAAGGCCAGGTTGGACAGGGTTTGGAGCAAACTTGGCTGGTGGGAGGTGTCCCTGCCTGTGGCAGGGAGTGGAAGGAGATGAGCTTTAAGGTCCCTTGAAATTCTTCATATTCTGTGATTCCATAAGTGGATCCAGGGCAGGTGTGACTGCCTCCTTTGCTCCTGCCATGGTGCTCATGGCCCTGGGGGCTGAGCAGACGTAAGCGCTGCAGGACAGAGGGTGGTTTTCTACAAGTATCCATGCTGTCTTACAATAAAAGACATTTTATTCCTGGTAGTGCATTTTATCACTGTGAAAGACAATAATTTCTAGGAGTTTAAGGGATTTCCACAAGAAGGCCACTTTCTGTTACAACAGACAGAAGCTTTTACAGCTGCCTAAAAGGAATTAGTGGCCTTCATTTCATACACCCCACGAGAGCTGCTGAGGAAGGAAAATGAAGATACTTTTTCTGTGGATCTTTCTACAGGTGTTTCTGAAAAGCAATATAACAAATTCATGGTTTTCCCTGGACAAACCACCAAGTCCTTCCATTGAAAAGACTTGAGAGATGGGTGGAAGGCGGTTGTCCAGTCCAGGCTTATAGGAATGACTTCAGTAAACTGCATTTTTAGAGTTTCTAATATCACATAACTGTAAAAAAACCCCTAATTTTTAGCACTGCTGACACAAGCATCTAAAACAATAACTTTGTGCTGCATAACTTGAACTACATAACCACATTTCCTTCCAGAGTGCACTACAAAGTCATTGAAGAGCTGACTTTAATTAAGGGCACGTTCAGAAATGCAATTATATATGAAGGTGCATGGAAGACAGAGAGCAAAGATGCAGAAAGTTCAAGGCCCCTGTGCTGGTGCTGGCAGGTGAGCAGGGGTTTGCTGCAGGCAGGTATTAGTTTTCATGAAAGTGCTGGAGAAATCCCCGAGGCTGTTGGGGAACTTGTACTGGAAAGGAGCTGAAGTCAGAGGAGGAGAAAAACTTCTGATATGGAATTCTGAAGCACATCAGCCTCCTCAGGCTGGTGCCCTGCTAGGGGTTTCCAAATTGGGTACCAAATCTCAGCACCTAAAAGCCTCAATTGTTTTCCCAGGGATGGTAACAGAAGGTAATCAGTACATCCAACTGCACGAACCTTATGGTATCTTTATTAAAACAAGCTACAGAATTCCCTATATTTTATGCCTGGGAAGAATTTTTTGACATATTCAGAGATGAGCACGTGTTAAAACAATCACCTACAAGAAAATAAACCTCAGAATCTCAGAAAAATCACTTGCTTTTAAAATCATTGCTTCTAAGCCATACTGAGAAATCTACAGTCCAGAAAGCAACTTTTCAGTGTTGATCCTGAAACCTGAAGGAATTATTCACGTTACAAAGCACGGTGTTGATGATGAACTGTATCAGCCGTAAGGCAGCACCCACCCTTTGTGCCCTTTGCAGATGTTACACTGGAGGTGTCAACACTCTGATTTCTTTGTCTGTACACTGAGAATTATGGCTGCCCCCCGAATTGCTAACGTGCTCAGAAGACGTGGGCCCAGCTGCAGTGCACATGAGTTCAAGCTCCTGCCCGGGCCTCATGTTTCAGCATGACCTCAGTTTCCTGTGCTGAATGGGAACCAACGCGAGCGAGCACTTGTAAAACTGTTTGTGAAGAGTGAAGTTATGAAGAGGTGCTGCAGTGTCAAACATCTGTTTCATCCATTACACTCAAATAGCAGTGGTGACTCTACAGTAGGGCAAGAGCCCTCCATAAATTAAAATCCTCTCGTGGCCACACTCTCCTGCCTCTCTTGAGCTGCCCGGCGCTTGTGCCAATTTGAACCATGAAATAAAGAAGCTAAATAAGAGAAGTTTTGCTTATTCTGAGATAGCCCCTCACTCCAACCCTAATTAGGCATTTCTTAGCATTGTTGCAAGGTTGTTTTTAGGGTAAGAAACATGTGGTTTCATCGGTCAATTAATGTTTGCAAACACTCACGGACAAAACTGGAATTTCAATTTTTGGTTAAAGTAATCATGGGAGAAAATAACAAGATAACAAGAAAATAAATACTGAAATTCTATATTCATGATTTTTGGAACAAAATAGAGTTAATTACATTAAGAAACAAACACTTCTTGAACTCTGTCAGGTGCTGTGACTGCTTCTCTGGGGAGTCTTTCCAGCGCCCAAACACCCCCTGGGGGAAGAACATTTTCCTGATATCCAACCTAAACCTCCCCTGACACAACTTTAGGTCACTCCCTCAGGAATGCAGGACATGTAGGGAAAAACATTAATATGTGAAAGATGAGTGTGTAGGAGAAAATCAAAACACAACCCAGGGGGTTAAGGAGACAAATGGAGGGACTGTTGGTCCTTGTTGGACCTGGAATGGTTTTGGTGAGGAAACTATGAATGACCAGCATGCTCGAATGAGCCAAACTGAATGCTGTCCAAGCTACTTGACCTCCAAAATGTGTTGTATCATACATATCACCCATCCTAATTATCCTGGGTTTAATACCATGCTAATGGCCATATTGCCCTTGGACCCTGTGCATCCCCCATCACCTTTCCCTTCCTGTCACTCTCCATAGGCAGAGGAACATACAGGACACCAAAACAACAATTCACACATGACTTTCAAAGGATCTTTAAACCTTGATAGAGACTCGGCCTCCCACCTGACTGCAAAATGCTCTGCCCCATGTTAAACCATTCAGCTTCCTGACCCGACAGTATTCTGGGAAGAATAAGACTGTTTTCCATTTAGTGTCCAAAATACTCCACAGGTTTCTACAAGTTCATCCACAAGCTCCAATATGATGCATTGCAATTTTATGTCCATGGAAAAAAAATTAAATCAAAGGAAGTTTTGATTTTAGTGGAGTGTATCTCACATAATGCAACATAATGTCCTCAAAGCCAGTGTACAGCTTCAGGGATCTGGTTCAGCTGGAAAAGGAGCCTCTAGGAATTAAAAAAAAAAAAAAAAAAGATGTTTTTGTGGCTTCAGCTAATGACATAAACAAAAAGAATCATGTTGTGAAAAGATATTTGGCCAGAAAGTCATACACTGATAATGTCATACACTCCCTGCATGGATGTGGAAGTCATGGGATTGAGACAGAGCAGGGCACAAACAAAGTTGACATATGGAAAGATGACTGAAAATTCCAGCAGCCTTCATCCTGGTTTGCTGGTGGAGAGGGCCCACAAAGTAGAGCTCAGTCTCTGAACTGCTCTGTAAACTCATTCCTTTAGTGCAGATAAAGATTGAAATCTTGCAGTGGGAACGTGCACCAGAGATAATAAAATGGCTCAGTTTTTCAGAGTTAGGGATTTACATATCTTCTGGTGCAAACTGGAACCATTCCACCGACTGACTGGTTTGACTAGGAATCCTGGAAGAGAACAAGCAAAAGACAAACATGAAGCAAAACAAAACTAGAAATTCTTGGCACTTGGGGATTTGTGTTGGCCAAATGACGAGACCGAATCCCAGAACCTCTGTTTGGAGAGGATATGAAGTCATTGTTCAAATGTGCACATAAACTGCATCTAGAGGGGTAAGATTCCAAAAATTTACAGAGTTCAATCTCGTAAAACTATCAATTAGACAGGACTGTTTGTGTCCCTTTCTGTGAATTTTTCTGTAGAACAAATGTTTTCCTTTACTTCTGGGTAGACCATGGAGCTGGCAGGGAAACTGGTGGGCTACTAAAAACAAGGGGCTAAAGATCTGCTGAGCAAACATTCTGTGGCTTCATTCACAGAGCACTTACTGTGGGAGGAGTGGGGTTGCTGCCGTGGAATAGCTGCATAGAGAGAGGTTTTATGAATCCATCTGCATTTTGCAGATGAATCCTTTTGAAATTCTTTGAAAGTGGCGCTTGGAGTGTCAGGAAAGTGGATTTTCTTCTTCTGGGACCATGCAGCATCTCTGCTTTTATGGTACTTCATTTGAGCTCGATGAGATAAATGCAGGCTGAAGTGTGCTCTGGGTGAAGCATCTCACTGCACTTTGACAGGGACACAGTTTGTGTCTTAAATTTCTCTGCTTAGACTGAAAAAAAACCCCAAAACCATAATAAATGCCCAAATGTTAAGATTTTGCTGATTGTCAATATTCTGTGTAGTCATCAAAGCATAAAACAAAGCTGAAGTAAAAAATGTGGAATACAAGATATGGAATCCAACATTTCCCAAGGTTAGACACAGTGAGCTGCTCACTGGACGGTGTGTGACATTCCTGGTGCTGTGGGAGGGGAGGTGGTGAGTGGCAGAACACCATGAATTTTAGTTTAAATAATTCAAAATCACCCCAAATCGCTCTGATGTTGTCCAGTTTACATGCCTCCCTCACGGAATCATGGAATGGATTGAGTTGGAAGGAACATTAAAGACCACCTCGTTCCACCCCCTGCCATGGGCAGGGACACCTTCCACTAGACCAGGTTGCTCCAAGCCCTGTCCATCCTGGAACTGAACACTTCCAGGGTGGGGAACTGAGCAACCTGGTCTAGTGGAAGATCATCTCTACCTTTTGAGTGGTCTAGTTTAATTTTCTAGAAAGTGGGATATTATAGAAGGGTTTTGTTCTTCCAGGAGGTCCATGGTTGTTTGCTTGGCCTTTTGCACCGATTCAACATATCTGAATGTTCCCAAACTCTCCTTTCTGCAAGAAATAAGGAAGACATCAAAATACAAGTTTCAAAGTGGAACATGGTGTTTTTAATGCCGCATTTCACTCCGCCACCAGCAGTACTGTTGGACCTTGTTAAAGCAAGTTTACAGTCACCTGCTTCCCTAAAGCATTAAATTCAGGGATTCCTTTTGGCTCTTTTCTCATGGTAAGCTTTAGGAAAGTGTCAGATATTTCCAATAGTAGAATAGTCTAATAAAAGAGGTTTATACATGTGGAGAATTCTGTTTGCCTTAATTTGTTGGTGAATCAGCCTGTTACCAAGAGCGTGCTACTGCGTTGACCTGATTACCAGGTAGGTGAATCTGGGGGATGAGGTGGAGGTTAGAGCTGATGGATAGTCAATGTCCTGTCCACAATGTTCTACCACAACCCATTCAATTAAATTGGAATATTGTTTCCATGGTCAGTAGGCTGTAGTCACAGGCAGATCTCAATAGGCACAGTGGTTTTGTGGCCTGGGCTATGCTCCTTGATGAAAAACAGAGGAAGACAAATGTTTGTCTCAAACCTTCCTCACTGCACCAAATTGGGTTGGAAACTCATGAGAATGTCTTTCCTGTGAGACTTCTAGTTCTTCCTGCTCCAGCTCATGCTGTAGCACACAACTTTCCATGTGGCATTTGAACACCCCTCCTGCCACACTTGGCCATGAGGCAGCAGCACAGAGATGCTCAAAGGCACAAACCACCAAAGAGGACGGAAAGAAAAATGGGGGTTCCTTGTACAGGTCATTTTATTTATTGTTTCATTTGCATGTTTGCTAAGATAGCAGTCAATACTCTGGGTTTGAATTCTAAGTGGCAACACCATTGTTTCATTCCACCTCTTCTACTTTTTGTTTACCATAAACTCACACACAAAAACCCTCGGACTCGACTGCTCTTGGGTCGCATCCTGGATACCTCTCCTGAACAGCAAACTCACAGGCTGGCAAATAGAGCAAAATCCTACAGATTAATTCAGAGCACAGGAAAAACTGAGCTCAATCCCTGCCCTTCATTCCCATGGTTTCCAAGACCACATGTGGTTCTTTGTGCAACCACAGGCAGGATCGGGTTGGTGGCACTGAGCAGAAAGGGCGACCCGATCTCTCCCAGCTGCCAGAGATGGAAGAGAAAAGGTCCCATGCAGCCAGATGAGCAGCCAGCAAAATGAAAGGTTAGCAATTTGTCAGGTTAAACAAACCTCTCAGAGTTTTCCATTCATTATTTGAGCACTTGACAAGGTTTGGAAAAGCATTTTAATTAACAACTCTCAGATTTTAAAACAAAAATCAATAAGGAGCACATATTTCTTTAAGTGATGCCCAGAGTTTTCCTCCAAAGTTACTTTGACAGGTTTCCATTAAGTTTATTGACTTGAGAAGATGTGATCGTGCTTGAATATGAAGAATTAATAAAAGATATATGAACTTATATTTATATAACCCAGTACAAAAGGGTCAGTGCATTTCCCACTCTAATTTTCTTCACAGTTTAGATTTAAATGAATTTGATTCTTCAAGGAAAAGCATCATGGCATAAAGGCATAACCCCCACACTCTTTGACTCCCATCACCCTCATTCACTGGGAAAAAAAAAAGAGAGGGAAAAAAGAGAAGGAAAAGGGGAAAGTAAAACTTAGACTATCTTAATTTATATTGACTTCATTATTCTCTAGATAAAAGGCTACTCAACATAAATGAGGACGTTGAGTTCAAACTTTTAAAGAATTCACATATTTACATCAATTTTTAAAAGGTTTTATAACTAATGAACTCAGATTTCTTTTGGCATGGCATAAAATCCATTTGTACAGTTTTTAATTAAGAATGCAGCCTATGCAATTAAAATTAAGGGTAGAGACTTCATCAGATGTCCTGTGAGAACCGCAGTCGAAAAAATTATGTTAATGCTGGATGTCCTAAAAGCATTCTCTGAATGCTGGAAACACTTTGTGAGGAATTATTTCTGCTATACAATAAGGATTTATTTAAAGGTGGAAATTAGGAGCTTTTAATTTGGGGCTGTTAGGACCTTGTTTATCACAAATGACTTTGGTATTTGTGACAGTGCTTTCAAAGCTGATGGGATCGTTTGAAACTTCCTGAATGTTCCTAAAAATTCATATCTGTGAATATATATATTACTATATATACATACACACATATATATAGATGGAGATAAGCACACAATCTATAATGCAAATAATGCAGATGTAGCTGAGGGAATTCCTAATGCAAATTTTAATATTTAAAGTGACAAGAGCCATTATTGGGAATATTAAGACCCTTCTTTGTTGAAATGATTGAAATTCCATTTGAAATAACGAATAAAATGCACACAAGAAAAATGATAAATAACTAATTTCCAAGTTGTTGAAATTGTATAGAAAATTAAGTTTGATAAAACTGGAAGGTGTTTAATGAGCTCCCCAGAAAACCATTTTCTCTTTGGGATGTGATGCGGTGTGACCAATAGTGGGGTGGGTTTTTCCATTTCCAGAACTCTGGAAACAATTCCTTTCCAATTCCTGACTCTGAGGGGGTTTGTCAGTGTGGGAGATATTCAGGGACGAATATGGATGGTGAACTGAGAGCGTGTGCGAGTGACGATACCAAGACAAGACAAAGCCATGACCCACTGCTCTGGGATAGCAGCCTCTTCCCTCACATTGGGGGTGGGGATTTGCCTTCTTCCCTTTTCCTCCTCTCCCTTTTTCTTTTCAACATGGCTTAATGCAATGAAAATCTTTTATATTTAGAAGAGTAACAAGGGAGCTGAGGCTTAGCTTTGGAAGGCGAGCCAAATTTCATAAGGATTTTAAAGTGTAGAATAAGAAGGTTTGGCTCGCAGGAGAAGTCATTTCCAAGCCAAAGACCTGACATGAATAAATGTGCAAAGAAGAGAGGGGGAGACAGGTTTTGGGGAGGAAAGAGGTTGTGGTGATGGATGCAAACCAGGCAGGAAGGAGCGTAGAATGTGATGACCACGACTCGTGATGGAGAGCTGTTGGGCACACTGGGATGGTCAACCACTCACCACGTGGTGGTCACATGGAGAGTGTTTTATAAAACAATGTTATCAAGACTGAAATCCATGGATTTTAATATTTAAATCCAACAGGTTTTAAAACATGGGTACAGGGTAGAATAAGGTGCTTTTTACTCAAGCAAGAGGACACCAAAATTCAGCTGCTGTTCTCAGGTCGATGAGCTTTGTAGTCTCAGCTCTGTTACTCACAGCCAGTAGAGCTCATAAAAAACCCCAGTTTTAATCTTTTTTAGCTAGCAGACATTAGTCAAAAAGGGGAAAAGATGCTCACAACTGAGTTATAGGTGGCTCTTATCTTTAGAGAGGCCAGTCAACAGCTCCCAGCTAAATCATAAATAGCAGAACGCTTACATAGCACCCACCACGGAGGTAATTCTCCTCTAATTTACATCGGGTTTACATCATTTTAGCTTTTCCAGTTTCAGAGGAGCTGCTGGAGATTTACTTGCTTATGAATCAGAGCAGAATCAGGCCCACAAATAGCTGCATATGGCCAAAGATAACATTCTGGCCATAAACCTAATTTTTGTTCTTTCCTCCACCCACAAGCCAATAAAATTACACAAGACCTGGACCTGAGAGGCCCCCAGATCCGGGCCAAAAATAAACACAAAAATACAATAAAATTTTAATGTGGGGGCCTCGTGCAATCTTTAACCAGGGCAATATTTAACTGTATGAACAAAAGATGAAATGGCAGCCAAGAAATACATCTCACCTATAATTCCATAAGAACATAGGAAGAAAGAGCAAGGGAAAGGAGGAAAAATCCTTCCATAAAATAATAGTAATACTCAGGAACTTTAAAATACTCATAAAATTACGGTTCTAAATTATTAGTGCCCATTTTAGATATTCTTTAAGTTTTTCAGAAGCATTTGATGAAAGGCTGTCAAGAGTTTCAAAATGAGGGGAATAAAGTGAGGCCAAGGAAAGAGAACTATTAAGAATATTAAAAACAGCGTGGCTGATCCACTGGTGCCAGTGCCTGGAAAGCCAAAGGAGGCAGGTCTCAGTCTCCAGGGACATCTTGTCCTGACAGCAGCATCTCACCTCCACTGGGAGTCCCTGCAGTGGAAGCAGGAACCCATTGTCAAGGGTCATCTCTCCAGGAGATGGTGATGGGATGGGATGGGATGGGATGGGATGGGATGGGATGGGATGGGATGGGATGGCCACTCCTGTGGCCACAGCAGTGCAGTGGCTTTGCTGAGTCAATGCCTAAAGAAAAGATAAAAATCCTCTTGGGAGCAATTCAGGATTTCAAGCCCCCTGAGCCTGAACTGCCAAATCAACCCAAATCAACCCAAGCCAACCACCAGGACAGAAACACAGGCCAACCAGTCCGGCAGTGACATCTCACTCCAAAAGTCTGCACTGAAGTTGGTCCTTCAGGCATTCCTGGCTTGCCCAGAGCTGGGTGAACTCTGAGAGTTTCAGAAAAGTAGTAATGCAGTTCAGAAAAAGCCTGGGGTTGATAAGGAAATTGCAGAATTAGGTCTTTTTCTTTCTAATTAAGACGGTAGGAGTTGCCACCAAACTGGAAGGGTTATTGGCCTTATCAGGCCCGACTCAGCTTCTCCAAAGGAGTGAGCAGGTCCACTGTGATTTGCCTTCAGGAAAATTCCCTGCAAAACTGCAAGAGTCAGAACTTGTGTCATAAATATATGGAACTTAATGTAATGATTTATAATTTATGTGGCTGGACGATCTATTCTGACTCTTCTTAAGATCTTCCCCTTATTTGGCAAAATACCAAAGCTTGTGGGGCTTTTTAAGTAGGATTTTAAGCAGATGTTTAAAATTATACTGAGCATATACTGGAAGCTCTTAAATTGCTCCTGTCTGATAATGAGAACATTCAAAAATATTTATGTTTACCCACAGCCTTTTAATTGCTGATTTCAGTTTGTAATTTCAACAGATTATATTATCTATAGGTAGATTAAAAAATACTTTTCATAATGAGTGACAGGGTTTCATTTTAGAGTTGCTGAATGTGCCATGAGGTTGGACAAACCCCCTTTCTGTGAGTGTTTGGACAGGAAGGGCGCTGCTCTGAGATTTGTATTTTATATCAGATTTACCTTTGGCTAGAGGGACCTTTCAGGTCCCTGTGCCTCAGTTTGTGCAGCTGGATCACAGAGCAGACAGCACTGGAAAAGTGCTGGGAGCGCTGGGATGAGCTGTTCCTTGTAGCACTGGGTATCTTTGTCTCTGCTCAGCCTCAGGTGGATTTTTTTCCCAGGGTTATTAGGTAATTGATAATCCCTCAGACAGAAACAGAGGAATGCAAAAGCAGTAGGCAGAGAGGCTGCTTTTCTGGATTGTTTTTCCTGTGTTTAGCTTGTAATCTGTGTATGGAAGTAAATGTGCTGTCAGAGAGGCTTGGAAAGCAGCGAGTGCTCAAGGTGAGTGTGTGCACTCCTGAGACAGACATAGTGCAGACAGAGCAGGCACAGGCTGGACCATCAACGCCCCCTCCACCATGACCTGGAGAAATCACCTTCCAGTTGACAGGGGCTTAGGCAATATTTCAGAATCTGGTCAAGATTTTACAACACCAGATACTGTTTCATTCTCGGGGCTTTCTCGGACCAAAGAATTTTTAACTGGGGCAAACTGTCAAGTATGCGGCGGTTTTGTAAGGCAGGACTGCAAGCCAAGGAAAACTCGGCCCTGAAAAGCACAGCTCTTGATAAAAGGCCTGCACAGCAATAACGAGATGGACAAACTCTGGAAAGAATGGCTGGGGAGGCTGGGGGGAGACGGGGAAGGGGCTTTGTCAGGGCTGGTGTTGCGCAGCTTCCCAGCCAGGACTGGGACTCTGGCCACAAAGCCCTGCCTTGGCTTCAGGAATCTGCTGGTGCTTTGGCAGAAGAACATAAATCAGCACAGATGCAAGTTTGCTCGAAGACTTTTCCCATGCTGGAGCGTTTTCCTGTTCCCTGCCAAAGCCTGTGTTGCAACCTTTGGCATGCAAGTGTTGTAAGGTTGTTTTTGTTTTGTTTTTTAGGTTTTGGGATTATATTTTTTTTTGTTTTTGTTTGGTTTTTTTGTTTGTTTGTTTGGTGGTTGTTTTTTTTCTTTTTGTGTGTTTTTTTTTTGTTGGTTTGGTTTGGTTTTTTTTTTGTTTTGTTTTGGTTTTTTTTTTGTTTGTTTTTTGGTTGGTTGGTTGGTTGGTTGGTTGGTTGGTTGGTTGGTTGGTTTTTTTTGTTTTGGTGGGTTTTTTGTTTTTTTTTTTTTGTTTGTTTTGTTTGTTTTTTTAATAAAACTTTGTGATAATCACAAGCCAGATCTCAGTGTAGCAATCTTGTGGTGCTTCGAGTTTAATCATTCAGCAAAAGTTCTGTATTTCTTCTCCTGGTTAAATGAAGTGCCTCCATTTTTCATAATTGTTTCTGACACTTCACCCATTATTGCCTGAGCCTCCTCAAAGGATGTAAATAACTTGTAGAAAGCAAATGTGAGCTGCAGAAATACCAACACCACAGCCGTCCTCAAAATGGGGATGGTGGGGTGTACAAGGAGCAAAATGACAAAAAGGGATCAAAAAACCCCACATATTTGCTACGGTTGGTGTGGCAACTAAAAGAGTTGGGCTGATTTCTCCTCTTCCAGATATTCAGAACTAACATCAGGAGCAATTAAAAAATTGTGGTCTTTTGTAAATTACTCCCAGAAGAAATCTTGGAAATCTTTCATTTTAGTCATTTCAGCCCACTGAACCATAAAGCCATTATGAATGAACAAAAATACTAGAGAGAAAATTGAAATACAACAGTAATTAAGAATATGAATATCTCAAACCCCAACCCAAGGGGCAGGATGGGGCTGTTGTAACACGGAGTTGAGTGATGGGCAGGTAGGGCACCTTTGATGTCACTTCTCCACCAAGCAGCGACTGAAAGATGAGCAGTTGCTCCTGATAGAGGGGTGTTCTCATCATTTCTGTCTAAAAACCTTCTATTCAAGGTGCCCATCTTGTTTACCTTCAAATAATAAGTAATAATTCTCATTTTAGGATCTTCTTTCCTGTTGCCATATGCTAAATGTCAACAAAGGATTATAGGAAAAATCATTGGAAATGTGCAGCTATCACAAATAGAGATTTCCCTCTGGGTTCTCTAATACTTTACAGACAAATGTTAAAGATTTATTGCACATGAACATCAAACATGGTTTTACTACAGTTCTCATTTGGATCAAATTGACACATTTTACATTCATTTTAGCCTAATGAGATTCTTTCACTACACATTATATTCCAAGTGACCTCGTACATGAAATTTGTGGCATGGAACAAACCCACTGATAAAACAAAGCCCTTTTCCAACCAACTTTTGGACTTCTTAGAAAAGAAAGAGTTTAGCAAGGTCACGAGTCTTGAACATGCATTAATTCATCAGTGCTCAAAGAAGAAATAACACCAATACTGTGTAGATTATCAGGTTTTGCCAAATTCTCATTTTCAGCGTTCACACTTCAGGAGCCTTTTGAACTTGGTTTGCAACCGGAATATTCACTCGTTTGGGTATAATCCAAAAATTTATATTTATACCTGAAATAGCAGTTTCTGCAGAATTCCTAGACCACTTTTTGTGCTGATCAGAATCAGGCCCCCAAGGAGGAACTGAGTCCCAGCTGCTGGAATCTGACTTTTCAAAGCTGTTCAGTGCAAAAACCTTCCTGTCACTTTTACACAATGCAAGATTTGCTTTTGCCTGTGATTCAGTGACTTTTGTTCAAAAAAACCTGAAACAACAAAGAAACAAAACCAAAACCAAAGAAAAATGTGTCTTGGAGAGTAAATTTTTTTTGGCTTATCAAGGCAATTAACAATGGAATGTAAGTTCTCAACACTGTGCTGCAATGTTGTACCAGGAAAAGGTTGCAGATGACCTTGAAAGGAGGTGAAAGGAAACTAGAAAATGTTAATTAAAATTATTAGTGCTGTTTGAGGTGCTTATCTTGTTTACTGCTAAGGTGTTGCTCCCTTCTGCGTAATTAGGGGTAATTTTACTTACTTTCAAGTCTGTAATTTTAAATATCACAAAGTTTTATCTTCCAACAAGAAGTAATTCATTATTGGTTTGTATGTAACTGCTTGATGTTTTAATCAATATATGCAACTTCCACAAAGTCTGCTAGAATTTGTCAGGAGGTTTTATACATCTTTTATAGCGCAGGATTAGGCATGGAATATGAAGCTGAAATCCCATTTAGTAATGAAATTTAAACATAATTCTGTGTTTATGATGTGAAGATATATTTTTACTTGATCTGTCCTTTTACATTTCCCTTTATCCATGATTATTGGAGGACAATGATATCTGGAAAACAAACCACAGTGAAGTTAAATCCATTTGAACACAAAGAGTTACTGTCAGTTAATCCTAATAGAGACAATACCGATTTTTTAACTAAACTGCTTAAGAAATGAATATGTCTTGCATGCTTTCAATTTGTTTTAAATCCTAATATGCAGAGCTCTTTGCTGTTGTCTAATATTTGCATAAAATATTTAATCTTGTACTTTAAATTAATGATATTAAAGGTCTAAATGTTTGAAAAATGTTGTTGTCAGAACAATGTAATCTTTTCTCTCCAGACTTCTTCATATAATTGTGGTGCCCTTATCCTAATATACTTGTAACCTTCCTCCTCATTGTCCTGAGCTGAATGTTCCCTTCCAGGACTTTCTTCATTTAGTGATTTCTACACTTTACTTTCTTTAATATTAAAAGTGGGGCGGGGAACTTCCTCTGCTCGTCGGGACATGCGGCAGAGGGAAATATTCCCAGGGTCTTTCATGAGTTAAGTTGCCCATATTTCACGTGGGGAAGGGGCATTTTTAATTTTGCCTGCTCTAACAGTTGTGATAAAAATATCACTGCTCTTTTATCTTCAGCAGAGCAATTAAAGACATGCAGGGTACTTGAAACCCCATAATTTCTAACCACTGGCAGAGGAGGTAGAAAGAAGCATCCCATTGCCACGAGGCTTTAATTAAACCATAAAAAAATTGGAAAATGTCTTCAGGAGTACATATTAAAATAGGCAAGGAGCTTCAATTCATTTTCTTAAATTTACTGAATATTGAGTAGGTTGGAAGTTTGCTGGTTTAATTTAATAACAACTTAATGTAGAAGTTGTATGAGGGAATATACCCATTTCTGCTGTGTTTGCCCCAAATAAGTCAGTGATGCCTACTTGGGGCTGGTGCTGAAGCGGTACAATTGGATTACTAATTAATTAAACAAGTCAAAGGCAGCGGGTGCCCCATGAAACAGGAGGGAGGCCAGGCAGGTGAGTGGGACAGTGTCACTGCCGTGGGGCACAGCCAGGCTGGTGGCCTCCATCACCACCTGCAGCAAGAGAAGGAGCCTTCACAACCTGATTAATCCTGGAGAAGGAGTTACAACGAGGAGTTTCACTGGAGGGAGAAATCAGAAAGAAATTATTTCCATTTTCTCCTTTATTTCAATTAGGAAGGAATTCCCTAGGAGAGTGGGCAGGTCCTGGCACAGGTTGGGCAGAGAAGCTGTGGCTGCCCCATCCCTGGGAGTGTCCAAGGCCAGGTTGGATGGGGCTTGGAGCAACCTGGGCTGGTGGAAGGTGGAAGGAGGATTCCCACCCATGGCAGAGGGTGGGAATGTTATGGTCTCTATATTCCCTTCCAGCCAAAGCATCCTGTGATTCCAAAGATGCCAATGTTGGTGCAGGGCTGACGCCCCTGCGGGTGGGAAGAGCTTTGTTTAGTGTCCACTTGTAGCACCCTACACAGAAGGAATAGGTTCTGTTGTCATGTGGTTCACATCTGGGGGTTCAGCTGTGGCTGGAGGTGCAGCAGCAGCAGCTCCTTGGCAGCCCCGTGGACCCTGCAGGAAAGGAGACCCTCAGCCACAGCCAGGTGCTGCTGTGGGCTGGGAGGGTCAGGAGCACCTCTCTGCTCCTCAGCCACGGCTCTCCCAGCTCGGTGGGGGTGGCTGTCCTGGCTCTGGGCACGGGCATTGCTGCTCTGAGGAGACAGAGACGGAGCGGTTCGGAGCGGCCACCTCGGCAGAGTGGAGTGCCAAGGCACTGGCAGTGCTGGGAAGGGCACAGTGCCAGCAGCTGGAGTGCTCTGGGCTCCTCTCTGGCACTGGAAAGGCTGTTGTTTCACCAGTGTCTGCTCAGAAGCAGCAGCAGGAGCAGAGCAGCGACGCTGGGGAAAAAGGGGGAATTAATTCAGCTTGGAGAAACAATAGAAGAGGAAGGCAGTAAGGCAAAGAGGCACATGAAGAATCTCAAGAGCAGAAGACAGCAATATTTTCAGGGATTTATGTGGCACTAAAAGGGATGTATTATGGCAAGTAGATGAAAGGACATATTATACTGCCATATTTGATGCATGGCCACATAATCACACTAAACTGAATTTTGAATAAGAATGGAAGAAGATTCCTGTAGTCAATTGGAACTACAGGGAGAATTTAAATAGTAGACCTAATAGTCTGAGGAGCTGCTTTCCTCAGCAGCGTGGGGTGAACGTTGGTAGAGCTGTGGACAGCCATGGAAAATTGCACCACCCAGGATCTCTGCCTTCTTTTTAATAGTGGCTCAGGGGGCACCCAAACCTCACCAGTACTTTGTGGTGTGGCTGTCCCAGTTCTCAGACAAAGATGACTCAGGAGGCCACATGGTCTGCAGGCCCCTGATCTGCCTCTGGAGGCTCCCCAGCCAGAAGGATGACTGGCCAGGCATTTTCTTTGTTTCTGGTTGGATTACCCAAAGGACAGAATCTCTAAGGGCAATATCAAACTTCATGTGTTTTACCTTCATTCTCCCCACGTCCCCAGCAAACCGTGACCTTCCCATGATTAACATCTCTCAGTCTGGATTCCTGTGCAAGGCTCTTGTGCCAGAGCAGAGCTTGAAGAGAACCTGATCCAAGTCTCGTGTTTGCAAGGAAGCTCAAACCCTGGGCAATTTGGGGTTGTTTGTTCCAAACATTTCAAACAGTTCCAGTGACATCTAGTGGGGAGCAGACCCCTGTGAACAGCTCCAGCCTTACGGAAAAATCCCATTATCCTTTATTTTCTTTTAACCCACTGGGCAATAGTTTCCTACTGAAAAAAAACCTCAGCTGTGGCTTGTGTGCCATACACCATGATTGAAAAATAGTTTCATAGTCCACTGAGAATTTCTCTTTTCTGGAAACATTTCATCTATTAAGGACCATTTGGAATTTTCTCTGGGACATTCCACTATATCTAAAATAAACTCATGGAAGAAGGTCATGAAGCTTTAGGAAAAAAACCAACAAAAATCATGAACTCTTGCAAATTTAAATTACTCAGAGAACAACAATAAAAGTCTCAGTCCAAATGTTGCAGCCCTTTTAAATAGAAATGTAACTAAATATAGTTAAAGTGATGTAAAATTAGCCTGGAAGCAAAACCAGACCATCTTTCTCTCCCTCCCATCTCCCATTTTCCTCTGTGCTGTCTCCCTGCCCACCTTCTGCACGTGTTCCATACTCAGCGTGTTTATTGAAAGGGAGCTTGGAAATCAATCACACTTGGCTTTCTCACAAAGACAGACTTCCCTTCTGTTTTATTGGGGATGAGTAAAAGCCACCTCAGAAGCACTCCCTGATTTCCTTATATCCTTTTTCCCCTTCTCTTTGAGGCACTGTGCAGTGCCAACCATGTTACCCTTATTGCAGGAGCAGCTCAGGCTTTAGGCTTAGGAGAAGCTTCTCCATCCAGTGAATGTTATTTCTGAACAGGGTTCCTGAACGAGGCAGGTTTTCTAGTGGAAGATGTCTCTGCCCATGGCAAGGGCTTGGAACTAGATGGTCTTTAAGGTCCCTTCCAGCCCAAACCATTCCATGATTCCACGGTCCCAAGGGTATATGTTCATTTGCAGAAGCGTGACACTCAGCTAATGAGTCAATTATCAACCTCAGAGTGGTGGCAATTCGAAGTTCAGCAAGACAGACCTGAGGTCTCCGTGTTTTGAAAGGAGAAAGACTGTAGCAAAGCAAGGAATAAGTTTCCTAAAATCACATCATTAAATTTAGGAGTAGATTTACACATCTACATGGTCTTTTTGTTTCCCGATTTGGGATCGCTGTACTCGGGATTTCCTGCACATTTCCAACAGCAGGACCAGAGGAAAAATACAATATTACCTTTGGGTTGTAGTGTGGGTGTTGTTATACTGACCTGCCACCAAAGGAACCCCAGGAAGTCCAGAAGCATCAAAGCTTTAAAAACCACAAACTGATTTTGAAGGTTGTCCAGTCAACACTGTGTGGGGTTGCAAAATTTGCCTGAAAATTACACAAGAACTGAGTGTCTCAAGTTTCCAGTTCTACTCTCAATCCAGGCTGTAGCCTAGACCTGCACTTACCAATATATATTAAAAAAGAAATAGAAACATCATTTAGTCTGGTTGTTTTTGGAAGTCTCGGTTTTATTTTGCAATAAATTTTGGATGCAGGTTCTAAGAATCGTGTTCCTGTGACAAGGGCAGCTGTGTTTCAGCACAGAAACTGCCATGAGTCACCAGTTTTCTTTCTCTCTCATTTCTGTTTTCCTTAATCTGAAAAAGAAAATAGCAATGTAGACTGAAAAATATAAGCTTTGCTCTTCCTGGATGGGCAAGTTTGGAAAGTTCTGTTCCCAGGTCTTGAAAGGGATTGGGGGTATGAGCAGCAAATCTCCCTTCGGTTCCCTCAGCCCATCCAGTCCAGAATGGGCCTGAACTGGCCATGACTGGACCTGAGACCCTCCAAGCCCTTGGTGGGGCATGGAAAACTGACTGCCCAGGTGTGTGGAGCCTCCTCCCCATTTTCAGACAACTAAGGCAGCTAAAATCCATTGGAGCACTTTTCCAAACTCTCTTTTTTTTTTTTTTCCTACATAGATTAATATCCTAGTTGGCATAGAGATTTTGGGCTCCCACCAGAACTGGACAAGGATTCACTCTGGAGATGCTCTCCCAACCAAACCATCTACAGAGAACTTGGAAAAATTCTGGGCTAACTAATCCCTGCTTCATCACAGTGCATTAATGAAAAATTAATTCATGCTTGCAAATCACTCAGTTACGTAGAGCGGAGCAAAAATATTTATGGCGTTCCATTTTTAGTTGCTTGAAAATTCTTGGAAAATGCCTTTTGTCACTCTTCCTTCTGGAATCACTGGTTTGTTTTTATTTTATTGGTGTGGTTTTGCGAAACAGCAAAAAGAAAAATAATGAATTTCTCTTTGCAGCATTAATTTGGTTTGGTTGAAAAATCAGTTTCTGCCAAGGAAAATGCATTCCTTTTAGCAAAGACATTTCTTGGTCTCTCTTGTGCACTCAAAGGCATTGAGGTCAGAGGGTAAATTTGTGTTAGTTGCAGCCTATTTCCATGGGCTGAGTCCTACATGATTAGCAGTGTTTGGCCACTACTGGGAGAGACTGGAGAAAAAGGGAGGTCAGGTGGGTGTCTTGGGAGAAAATCAGAGAATTACTATAAAATATGTGCAGCTAAGTGAGAAAATCAGCATCTGCTGGCTGTTTGTTTTCTTTTGGGTTTTTGTGGAGTTGGAAGAAATGTTATGAACACATTGGGTTTGGTTTGGTTGCAATTCTGGAGGGAGAAAGGGATGAGGATGAAGGTGGGAGCTCAGGGAATGTGAGTAGGAGGAGAGTATTGACAACAGGAGCTGTAACAGCAGTACTGTTTTCCGTGATGATTCCAATCACGTGGAAGATAAATTAGGTAAGGAGAGAAACAAGCCACCTCCCCAGGTTTGTATCAGCCCCACTTAGGAAGGTCTTCCATGAAAATCTTCTCTGCTTCCCCAATGTAAGCAGGACCACCAGGAATCACTGCAGCCACCGGAGAGGGCAGAGGGGCTCCCCCCACCTGCAGCTCTCGGGGCAGCAGAGCCTGGGGGGAGGGTTCATCAGTTCTCTCCCCTTCAGAAGATAATTTGGGGTTTGGGAGGAAACTCTGGGAGAAACAAGCAAAACTGAAAGAGGCCTGGTTTAAACAGACAGAGGGCAGAGAGACATGGGATAATGGGATAGAATCCTTCCCTGGGAGGGTGGGGAGGCCCTGGCACAGGTTGGGCAGAGAAGCTGTGGCTGCCCCACTCCTGGAAGTGTCCAAGACCCGGTTGGATGGGGCTTGGAGCAACCTGGGCTGGTGGGAGGAGTCCCTGCTCATGGCAGGGGGTGGCAATGGATGGGCTTTAAGGTCCTTTCCAACCTAAACCATTCTGGAATTCTGCAAAAACCAACCCATCTTCAGCCAAGGAGGTGAAGTCCAGCACAGAAGCCTCTCTGGGGAGGTATGAACTCCCAAAAAATTGATTGCCCAAAAGGCTCAAAGACTGAACCACCATGCCCTGAATGCACACACTCTGCACATGGTGCTTCTTATTCCCAGACCTTCTGCTGCAGGAAGGCTTGTTGCTACCACCTTTTCTTCTCCAAAGTATCAGTCCTGTGAACGAGCAGCCTGTGTGCCATGGAGGGGACCTGAGGCACTGGTGGGGAGCAGCACAATTCATCCTTCTCTCCAAATCTAACAGTGCTCACAAACCATTAAAATGTTTTGGTTACGTTGCAATCCTGGTTTTGCAAGAGCATCATTCACCTCCTCTCCTGCTCCTGTGGGAATGCCAATCCCCAAACCCTCCCTCCTCTGGAGGTTCCTTCCAAGTGTTTGTCTGTCACAGCAGTGAATCCTGCCTGCCTGACTTCTCTTGAACTCCTGCTTACCACACCTCTCTCACCTTCTGAACCTTAATCACCTTTCAGGGTGATTCATTATGGCCAATATGGAAGTGGGAATCTCTATCAAAAGTGCTGAAACTTGGAGACAGGAGAGAGGATCCTCAGGAATAATAACAACTTACGGCTGTCTCACACCACTGGCACAAGGAGCCCAGAGAAGTTTACACCTGCTTTGGAGATACTCCATTTCTGATCTGTTGATGCTTAATAGCTGTGAATATTAAGTTAATGTTAGGAAAGTTATGGGGTTTGACATTGCCTTTGGCATTTATCATCTCTATTGTCCTTCTGGGGCTGCTGTGAAGTTCCTGTGTGAGGTCGATGAGGCAGACCACCATCCAGCCCTGCTGGCTCTAGGATGCAATAAATAAAGTGTGGAGAAGATGCTGCAGTGTTGCACAGCCCTTCCCTCATCTTCCCAGCTGCAGCCAGCCCTGCTTTTGCTGCTCCTCAAGCGAGAAGCTCCACTCTCTCTTCTTGCAGTAATTTCCACAGCCGGCGCTGGGATTTATCCCTGCGTGCCAGCAAAGAGGAAAAAGGTCCCAGTTTCCTGCTGCTGCTACCATGCCCATTGTGAAGGTGCCTTCTGCACCTCCTCACCAGCTGCAGGGGTGGGCTCATTCCCAGCGTTGGCAGAGTGGGGTTGCTCCTCTCCCACAAATCCTTCGGTGGCCGCGGACCGGTGTGACCCTCCAGGCTGAGCTGCCACGGGAACCTCTGCCTCGGTTTTACAGATTTCACCGCCCCAGGCATGCTGTGTTCAGGCAAAAATGATGTCAAAGAGGTAAAAAAAAGAGTATTGTGTTTGGCCTATCTTGCAAAAAATTATGCACTGAGGAAGAATGGAGTGGAAGTGGAGTAAGTACAAAACACACGGGGAAGTGTCTCGGCGCTTCTCTGAGACAAAGGCAGACAAAATTAATCAGCAATGATTTGTTGTGCCAGAAAATGCACACTCCCGACTATCTGTGGCAGATTATTGCCAAGGAAATAGTTCCTCAATATCCCAGGCACATTCCTGACCTGTATATTATGAAGTTATTTCTGCTTTATGATTTGTAACCTGTAAAATGCCTGTGATCTTAATAAATGAGAGCTTGTTGCCTCCTGAAATCCACTGTATTTCATCTTTTGCTTTCCTCCTTTGGCAGTGTTGTTATTTAGGCTGAGTTAACATTAGTATTCTCTCTGAGCATATACACTTCCATGAATTCGATATCATCGCTGCCAGCGAGCACCCTTAGGACGCTGTGACACCATCCATATGACATATGAGCATGGGTGGAAGCATTGCTGGAGGCTTTATGGAAAACACTGAGGATTTCCCAACCTGTACATAATTTTGGTTTGGGTTTTTTCTTTATTTCCCCACAAGGAAGTATCGTGGACTTTTTTAATTGCTTAATCGAGCCTACGACCCACGGTTGGTTCTTGTAACGTAGTAGTAAACCTGTAGAAAGCAAACTTCACAGGGCTGTCTTATTGACAGTGTTCCTATAGTGCAATTCAAATTGCCTGAGGTGCAGCCTGGCACAGCTTTTGAAAATAAAGATACTTTCCTCTGTCAGTGTACAGAAAGTTTTCTTGCTGCTTACAGAAGTTTCCGGTGGCAGAAGAATCCGGGTGCTGCTCCCAGAGCTTTCCATCCATCCTGGGGGCAGCTCCATGGAGCCACCCAAAGCCACCCGTGCTCAAACATTTGGAAAAGTATTCCATATTCAAGAAAAACATGGAGCATGAATCCCCTCCATACCTCTCAGTGTCTTGGCTGAAAACAGCACAAAAGGCTGCAAATTACCCTTTCTCTTAGAAATTAAACGACACCCAAAAAAATTTTGAAATGATACCAAAAGCTGTTTAAAAGCCAAACCTCCCACCCTGTGCTGACAGGGGTGAGGCACAAACCTGTGTGAACACTGCCCCTTCACACCGCCCAAATTATTGCATCCTCTCTCTTCATCCACTAAAAAATACCTCATTATATTTTAAATAAAAATCAGAGTGTATTTGTATTATCAGGGAAAACATCCAGCGCTAATGCCCGAGCATGGGAGTTGGGTTGATGTGGGGAGGGGAGTGTGGGAGAGGTGCACATGGGGCAGTTCTTACCCCAAAATCCCTAAAAAAAAAACTCCAGTCCCTCCAATCTCTGAAAAAGCCAGACATCTCCTGAAGGTGTTTTACGAGTGCACATGGAGAAACTGCCGAAAATACAACTGTTTGTGAATAAAATGGAAATTAGTGCTGTTGTGTTCACCTGTAAGTTTTTCTTTAAAGCCAGTGATTGCATTTGAAACCTGCAATTCTCAACAAAAAGAGAAAAGTTCAGTGCTGATTGCTGGATATTTGGACCTCCCAGTGCAAACATTAACTGGCTGAGAGGCACTCTGGAATGTAATGAAGGAAACAATACTGGGAATGGAGCCAAAGGCAGAAACACTGGCGCCTGCAACCTAGGGATTTGCCTCCTAGTAATAGGAGCTGAACAAGGCCCAGCACTTCTGTTAGGCTGGAAATGACATACTGTGATCCTTGACTTAGCCAAAGGGATTTTAAATGGAGGAAAGAGCTGGCAAGACAAAATCTCCTGCACTTTTCACAGTGTTTTCTAAAACAAGCAAAGGAAATCAGGAGAAAAGACTGTACTCTATTACATTTGATCCAGTTAAGTCAAGAGTGGAAGCTTTTTAACTGCTGTTATTATTTTTTTATACTTTCTCATCATGTCACACCACCCAGAAAGCACAGACATAAAGCAGAAACTTGAAACTGCTTTCATTCAAGAAGAAGGGCACCCCAACATTGCGTTATTGACAGGAGGGCTGCAAAAACTGACAGCTGCAGAAATTGTACAGTTGAAGTTCAATTCCCAGGAGCAGGAACAATATACTGATGGTATTAATTCCGTTTGGAATTGTTAAAATAAGAAAAGGTTATGGGCTGAGGAAGGGACCTGGTATTTTTTTTTTCTTCTTTTTTGCTTGTAACAAAGGCGAACCTTCCTTCTTCCCTGGTGTCCTTGGACTGTCATCTCCAACCTTTTGAAACTGTATCTGATTATCCATGTGGCAATTAATCATAATTAAGCAGGCTTGAGATTTGGAAAGGTACAAAGAAGGTGGCTATAGATCTGGCTTTTGTCCTGAGTAACCTCTTTTTTTTTTTTTCCCCCCCTCTTTTTTTGGCTGCTGAATCTTGTGTTTGGAGCCATGAGAGAGAGGACTGAAAAACTGTGAAGAAAAAAAAAGAAAAGAGAGGCAGGAAAAGCAGCGTGTGTGTGTTTGAACATCAGAGCCCTGAGCATCCTGGTCGCTCTTTCTTTCTCTTTTTGGACATCACAGTCCCCAGAAACTAAGTTCCAGCAAACTTGGAAGCAGTGCTTTTCCAAGAGGAAGCTAGGTAACAAATTACCTTTCTAATGCCAAGTGATTTGGATCCATTCTTACAAAACAGATTTTTTCAATTTATTACAGGAAAACATTCAATCATTATACGCTGGCACTCTGTCTGGGGCACATGGAATGCCATTCTACCCACTCCGCCCACATCCAGTTTTTAAAGGCTTAGAAAGCCCAGAATGTCTTCTTATTAAATGTTTTATATATTTATAATTAAAATGCTGGGCTGGCATTAGAATCATTTTAACAGATGTAACCTGACACAGGCTTTCTCTGCCCAGGGTCAGGCTGGGAAACAATGGCTTCTTTAACTCCTGCGTTCTGCTCAGGTTTCTGTTTGCACATGGGTCCAATTTGTCCCATTTATGATTAGGTTTAAGTAAGTTGATGTGCTATTTATTTAGGAGAATTGCCATTTCAGACTATTACCATATTCCCCTACAATATACATTACAGTGTGGTCTATGCCTGCACTGTCCATTATTAGGTTATTATAGTCCTGAATATGGTCCCAATTCACCAAAACAACAACAACTGACTTGATTCAGGCATTAAGTGATTTACTGCAGCTCTTTACGTTGGAATTAATGTACACACTGCTCGCAAAAGCCAACACCCCCCTTCTTGCCCCCAACCCTGAAGGCTTACAAGGGCCATGTGCTGGCATGTGAAAGAAACTTAAATGTCTATGTAATTGATTTAAACACCAAGTATCGACAGTGGACAGGGAAAACCAAAGGGGCAGGGTCTGCTGGCTCACAAAGTACCAGATCAAGGTGCTGCTCGAGGGTGGCAGAGCTGGGTTTACCTGTGGGAGATGCTGGGAAGACCACACTAGGTCTTTCCCATCCCACAGAGCTGAGAGCTTGAGTTTATCTCTGTTCCTAATAAAACACACTCGCTTCGTCTGTGACACAGCACTGAGGCAAGAGTGGGTGTAATTTATAATGACTGGCCTAAAACATATGGCTGGTTCTTTGCACTCCCCCTTCCCTGACACAACCCCTACCCCTGCCTCAGAGGCTGATTATTGAAACCAAAGCCCTATTCAGCAGCTCTTCAGCTCCCCCCAGCTGTGGCAATCCCCTGCCAAGCCGTGAGTCTCCTTTCCCCCACTCCGTAGGCACCGTCCTGCCCCGTGCCACAAGTCCTTGTTGGCCAACGCCACCAGTGCCAGCGTGGGTGGACAGTCCTGCCTGGCTAACTCTGAAATTCATCTGCTCTCAGCCCCAGTGAGTGGCTGTTTTTCCTGTTCATGGGTAAAACACAGGATCAACAGCTGGAATTCACATAATAATAAATTAATAACCACAGCGCTGGCGTCTTCCAAAAGCTACAGTGAAACAGCGGCCGAGCAGAAAACAGCTCCGTCGCCTCCACCATCTCTCCCTGGCATGAGTCCTGCTCCTTTCACTTGCAGTGAAGTCATTGGCCACTCTTCCTTCAGCTGGGAAACAGCTAGGAGGCTCCCAATCTTCTCTTGAAAGGCGTTAGTTATTCCAGAGCTCTGCTAAACACAACTCTCAGCAATGAAAGGGAGACGATGCTCTTGCACCAACGCTGCCCTGGGCTTGCTGGTCTGGCCATGGTGGCCACCATTCCCATGATATGCATTGGCCTGATATGGTGATAATCCCTGGATTTTGGAGCCGGCAGGGTGACCACAGGAGTGGTTGTTGGTATCATGACCCTGAGGAGAAGGTGAGAAAAGAAGCCCAAGGACCCTGAGGAGCCTGTGGTGAGGCAGCACACAGGGCATGGTGGTGCAGTGCCCCAGAAGAAACTGGCACGGGAAGAAATACTTGAAGAAGCATAACGAGAGTGGGCAAACCAGGATGGCTTTCCAGGTCTGATGCCTACTCAGTTGCACAGGCACCAGTGACCAGGTAACAGGAGAAGAAACAGTGGAAATACCTCACGTTCTAACAGTGCTTATCACAGTGACAACCAAGACATTCACTTCCAGGCCAAGGCTGAGGCTCTGAGAAGAGCTGAAATCTGAGCTCTTCGCTTGCACAGCTCAGAGGAGAGGCAGCCAGAAGCCCTCAGATGTGCTACCACCACAGGCAAAGAAAGCCTGAAGACCCCAGAGTCCCCCTGCCCTCTCCACGGGCACCCAGCACACACTCACAGCTCCTGCCCTGAACTGCAGCCTGTGCTGTACAACTACTATTTGGGAGCTTTCAAGTCACCCAGTTAGTAAATCACAGATATACCCGGTTCAATTTACACTTACGTGTCGCCTGATCTGTCCTGAGAGTAACCTCTTAATAAATTAAACTGAGCCCCAAAAGAGGTTAGAAAATGAAGTTAAATGCTTTGCCATCTGGGACTCAGCCATGGCGAGATTCAATATTTGGAGTGATGGGAAGGTAAAAAGCAATTGTTGTTGTGTATTTACCACTTCTTTTTGTTTTTGGTATTTTTTTCCACAGAGATAACAAGATGATAGAATAACTCCACTTTTTTTATTTTGTTACTTCTTTGTTTTGTTTTGTTTGGGTTTTTTTTTTTCATTGTTGTGTTTTTTTGTGGTTTTTTTGGGGGAAAGAGCTTTAAGCTGAGATGTACTCAGACATCTCCAGGAAAACAATGTCGCTAAATACCTTTAAAACTACAAGCCTGGGGTCTGTGAGTTTTTCTGCCTTTTGGAGGTGAGGCAGATTTCACAGTTTGGGCTTGCTGTCTGTCTCCTCCAGCGCTGCAGCAGCCACTGAGCTGAGCTCCCTCTTGCCTGCAGCCACATTGGTTTAGGACTCCTTCCAGGTCATTTGGAAGTCAGGCTTGGAGCCTGCTCCAGTCATACAGCCACATAATGTAGAGCTATGAGAACCTGGGAAAACCTGCTTGGCAAAAATTCCCTTATTTCACTTTGGTTTAAAAAAAAAAATAGAATAAAATTGAGTGGTTCCCCCCCCCCCCCAAAAAAAAAAAAAAA
>VXAU01005835.1:805173-821487 GCA_013399695.1 Formicarius rufipectus | reverse complement strand
AAATGATTTTGGGGTTTTTTTTTTTTTTTTTTTTTAATTATGCTGTGGAGTTTCTCCTCTAATGGGCTCCCCAGCACAGCCCACCCTGCCCAGCCTGGCACGTGCTGCAGCTGCAGATGGATCACGAGCGGCTCTCACAGCCCTGCAGAGCTGGCACACAGATGCCAGCCCCGTGTTTGCCAGCTCGGCTGTGTCTGGGGGAGATGGCACAGCGCTCCAGCCCGGGGAGAAGGGGGGAGCCCTCCACCAGCACCAGCACCAGCAGAGCTGTCCCTGTCCCCAGGCCCTTTCCAAGGTGGCAGCAGGCACGTGGCCCCGGGGGGCGCTTTGGCTTTATCCTCCTTGTAAATCTGATCTCTTTAATTTGGCCGGGGGAGCAGTTCCTGCTGCAGGGACAGGGCTCGGGGCTTGCCAGCACCGAGGGGCTTTGCTGGGAGAGATGCTGAGCACAGCCCAGCCCTGGCTCCCTGCTGCCCACCACGCCAGGGTGGGGTTCAGGCAGGGCACGGGGGTGCTGAGCCCCCCAGCAGCACCACGGGGTCACCCCACAGCTCGGCCACACCGACTGGTCCTGCTCAGCACTGGGTGCTTTAATTTTTATAATGACTATAATAGATATTAGATATGAGGTTGGATCTCAGGAAAAGGCTCTTCCCCCAGAGGGTGGTGGGCACTGCCCAGGCTCCCCAGGGCAGTGGGCACAGCCCCGAGGCTGCCAGAGCTCCAGGAGGGTTTGGATGATCCTGTTGGGTGTGGGAATGGATTTCCCATATACAACATGGAAAGAATCCTGCCAAAGATGGGCAGAAGAAGAGAATCAGCCAGAAAATGTTGATACCCTGAACTGATGTTTTAATGTTGTTCAAAATGTACGTTTACCTTCTCCATGTGTTCCCTTTCCCAGAATTCTCCATGTGTTTCCCCCCAGAATCCCCTGTGTCCTTTCCCAGGAATCCATTAGTTGGGGTGTCCTGGGCAGGGCCAGGAACTGGTACTTATTGATCCTCCTGGGTCCCTTCAATCTGAGGATATTCCATGATTCTGTGATAACCTTGTGTGGGTGAGGATCACACCTGAGCTGGAGTCCGGCTTTCCCTACAAACAGCCCAGATGGCACTCTGGGGAGGTGTTTCCCATCCTGACTTCTGTCTTTTCCTTGTACACATGGAATGACACTGGGGGTCAAAACTCAACATCCTGACTGCTGGGAGGATGGACAGGAAAAACAGCAGGAAAGCACATGAGAATAAATTCTAAGGGGTGCAAACAGAGCTCTCTGCTTAGACATGTCTGCAGAGCACACACGGTGCACCATGACCTTTGGGTCCCTCCCTGCAGCCTCAGGCACCTCCAATGAAGAGATAAAAGCCAGGGAAACTACAGAATGCTGGGGGCAAGCAGCAGAAGCAATGGCAAGCTGGAGGGTGACTTGTGGAGTTGGGAAAGAAGTGGAATCTCACCTCCTGCTCAGAGCACATCTGAGATCAGAGTGAGGTAGGTGTCTGTGTGTGAAAGAAGCATAAGGAGTGTAGAAACAGAGAATCATTAAGCTTGGAAAAGACCCCAACATCAAACATCACCTTTTCAACTAAAGCACTGAGTGCCCCATCCAGTCGTTCCTTGAACACCTCCAGGGGTGGGCACTCCACCACCTCCCTGGGCAGCCCTTTCCAATGCCTGACCACCCTTTCTCTGAAGAAACATGCCATTGAATTTCCCCAAGGCTCCTCACATTCAAGTTTGACCCAGCACAATATTGCTTTTTCCTACAATGGTCTTAAAATTATGGCAAGGTCTTGGTTTGTCCCCAAATTTGGAGCCCTCGAAGGACTTTAGAAGCATCCTAAGGCTACGTAGCAGCAGCTGTGATGACGTGCCAAGCGCCTCACTACCTGTTAGCAACTCCACATCTCTTCAGTACAAGCTCTGTCTGTTGTGGGGCTGCATTTGAGCCTGTGTTTAGTGAACTTGCAGCATCATGGCCTGGAGGCTGCAGGAGAGGAGTAAGAAATATGCTTAATATTTCTTAAATATGGTTTAATATTTCAGCAAAAGGATTACCTTGAAAATCATGCTGGTGGGCAACAGCAGAATGTTTGGGTTTGTAGGCTGAAACCTCAGCAGTTCAACCAGGTCCTTATCCAGAGGGAGGCAGAAGACCCCCTTGTTTCTCATCTCCCCCTTTTTTTTTTTTTTTTTTGGGGGGGGGAGCTGCAAATGAGGAGGAAATGGGAAATTAGTCTGTAAACCTGAAAATATTTTCCACTTGGACTATCCAGGCTGCCTCTCTCCTGGAGCTACCACCCTCTATGTCCACTGACTGTGCTCTTTTGTTATGTCAGTTCGGAGGAAAGAAAAAAAGGTTGTGCTTTGGTTTTCCTTTTTTCCCCCTGAAATGTTCTTAATAGTTCAGTTTGATGGACTAAATATCCAGAATAAATCTGCCTTTGGGGGATTTTATGCTGCTGTGCACAATCTATAATTTTGCAAATACCTGTTGGTATAAGGTGTATGATGGAAATAGTATATCCTACAAATCAGTTTATAAGACTATGAATACTGGATTTTTAAGTTTTGATAATATTTAGCATTTTGTTAATTTTAAGGTTTAGACAGAGGTTTAGTCTGTGATCTTTTTGAGAGTGGAGCCATGCTCAGGGCTGGAAATGGTCACAACAAACACTGTTTAAGTCGGTTGTAGTACAGACCAAACAGATTCCCCAGAGAAGCTGTGGAACAGGTTTTGGAACACATTTCCCGGGAATGGTGGACATCCCATCCCTGGAAGTGTCCAAGGCCAGGTTGGCCAGGGCTTGGAACAACCTGGGCTAGAGGAATGTGTCCCTAATGTGTCCCTGCCCACGGGATGGAATGAGATGATCTTCAAGATCCCTTCCAACCCAAACCAGTCTGTGATTCAATGATTCTCTGAAGCCTCATCCCGCCATCTGGAGTCAGACCAAGAGGTGGAACAGCTCCAGGTTTGTGGAGGTGATCAGAAACACTCAGCTACCACCAGCACCGTGCATCTGGATGGAGCTGCAAACAACCTGTGATGGAGCATCCCTGGAATACAAGAAATTTGGCTCAGGATTCCTGGAGCTGGGAAGATGGGCAGTGCCAGTGGGTACAGCAGCCCAGGCATTCCCAGGGGAGTCAACTGAGCCTGCTTTCCCAAGCTCTGCTCATTGCTAAACCACAGCACCTCTCTTTTGCACGTTTTTTTCATTTGCTTCATGTTTACTCTGGCCTTGAACGGCTTAAGCTTTGCTCCAGGCACAAAATCAAGTGGCTTTCCTCTTGTTCGGTTCCTACCTGGCCACAGATACAGAAAACTGAGTCCTAAAGGAAAATACAACACCCTTGACACTGGCTCCTTTAGTTCTTAAGAAAACCCCACAAAAGACCCTGTTCCCACAGAGCCACATTTTACAGTCCAGGAGCCAGCACTGCTCTCCCCTTCTCCAGGGAAGTGGAAGGAGTTTATTTATTTTAACAGAACATTCATTAACTGTCAGGATATGGGGGAATGGATGGATTTGGTCAGAGGAAGCTGGGGGGATGAAACCACAGGTAAGTCCTCTTGGTACCTCTCAAAGTACCTGGAACCGCTGAACAACTGCAAGGAATCATTTCCCAAGGTGACCATTCTCACTGATCTTCTGGACATATTCAGACAATAATACATATAGAGGCGCTGTTTCAGAGACTTCCTTCAGACCAAGGTGGGCCTTTCCTCTGCTCTCAGTTTGCTCTGGATCAGGACTCGAAGCCCAGCCCTGGTGTGACCCCAGCTTTGCCTCACACAACCCCGCCACACCCGGGCCACAGCCGAGCACGCGCTGCTGGCGCCGCGAGCTCACTTGGCTCCTGGTTTTGGTAAAACACGAATTTCCTCTTGGCTCTGCTTTGTGCACTTGGATTTCGTGCAGACAAATCCTTCCCCCCCAGACCTGGGAGGAGGAACACTGAAGAAGCAAGTGGATGTCAGGGAAGCGCGGAGGGTCGGCGTTGCGCGGCGGCGAGCGGGGCTGGGAGCTGCCCGCTGCTCCTGAGAGCTCCCCCAAGCAAATGTCAGCTCCCTGCTCCATCATCCCTTTACCTTTATAGCTTCAGTGAAATGACAGCTACGAGATGTTGCTTTGCAGGAGGGAATAGCGCAGGTCACATCCTCGGTTAATGCGAAATGGCATAATGAAATGCTGATTGATACCCGCCAGTAGCCTGGCTCGCTTGTTAGCTACGCAAATGCAGGTAAAAATCCTTGTTAATCTAAAATTTCAAAGCCTTGGTGGCCCTTGATTCGTGGTGGGAAGGTGCATCCACAGCGTGCAGCTACAGGTGGCCTCTGTCCTTCAACACCGGAGCTTTGAAGAGATTTAAATCCTGACGGCGAGTGCCAAGGCGACCCCGACAAATTCAAATGAAACGGGGAGAGCCGAGCTCAGGAAACCAAAGGAGGGATATTTGAGTGGTTGTGTGGCTGTGAAAGCCTCAAGCTGGAGCTTATGTACTTCCAGATTTTCTAAAGTTGGCTGAGTTTCTTTAAAAATGAGTATTTGCAGGTCTCCCGTGAGACTCAGCCTCCCCATCCCCAGCCAGGATATGTGCACGGCTCCCCTCTGCCAGGTAAAACGCTGCTACCTCAGAAGGGACTGTCTTTGAAGCCTTTTCAAATGCCTCTTTAAGGGGGAATCTGTGCAGTTTCTTTGGAGAATAAACACGAGCCTGGAAAGGAGAACTGGTGTTGCTCCATTACCAACCATTTTACCTCGGTCTTCCCTTGTCCATGGGCAATATCAGCTTTTTGTGGTCGAGCTCATTATTTGCTTTGTAGGAGACTGGGGTGTTTCAAGCCAGGGAATGAGCTCTGCTCCTCACTCAAGTAATCAAAGGGCCGAGTATTCCTACTGATATTTAATACATTTCATCTCCATCTTTTAAAGCACACATTGAAGTATACTGTGTCTTTAAAAAAAATCTCAGCCCTGACTGTTAATTTAGCTCCCTCCATACAGTCTCATTTACTGTTATCTATTTTTATTCTCACTGGGGATTAGGTAAGCAACTCGCAGTATTTCCAGCTGTCCTTTTAGCATCACTATTTGAAAACTGTGTAGACCACAAAGAACATAATTACAAAAACAAATTGCTGGTACAACTGCTCTGCTAATAAGTAGGGACCTGCTGTAAGTTCTGAAACTTAGAAAGACCATTTCAGACTTCTGTTTTCATTAAACTGTGGTTGCTGGGAGCAGATATAATTGCATTTCTTTTCTTTATAAAGGCTACAGGCTACCTGAAGTAATTTGTATATTACTTTTTTTCCCTCTCTGTAAGCCCAAATCAGTTCTCTCAGTGGAAAACATTACACACGAGGGGTCACTCCACAAGTGTTTTGCATTAGTGCAAGAATTGCACTCGTGTACTAAGATGTTTAAGCACCTACAAAGTTGTCGCCAACCATCTGCAGTGCTGGTAGCACTAAATCAGCCAGGTCCATATGCAAAGCCAGTGTAATTTATCTGTCAGGCAGTATTTCATTTAAAACATATTCCTGTAAAATATGAAATACTTAGAGGCACCCACTTCCCTGTCTGAATCTGACGTTTTCCATTACTGCACAGGCAAAATTGTCTTTTTAATGGAGCAAGAAAATCTTTGTAACTCCAAGACTCTGGCATTAGGAGAAAGGTTTCAGTTTGCATTATGTTAATGGGCAATTATCAGTGCAGGAGGAATGAAGGATGTTGTATGAGTGTGTGTTTGGGGGGTGCTGCCTCTGCTCTGCTCGGGTGCTCTGGGGTTGGGATGATGCTGGACCAGCTGAAGTGTTCTCCTGTGGCTCCACATGATCCAAAGCCAAACATGTCAGAGCCAAGGTGCTGTTTCACAGAACTGGAGAGAAGGTCAGGTGAGCTTTAGGAAGCTTGAGTTTAAACTTTGGCTCAGACTTATGGGAGGAACCCTTCTGAGTCTGGAAATTCCTGATACTGTGCTTTATTGTCCCCATGATCTGGGACACTTGCACTCCATACAGGCACCAGCACGCGTGTTTGTGCAGTTCATGCTCCACGTTGGTGATGCAGAAAACCTGAGCTGGGGGTGGATGGAGAAATAATCTCATTCTGTCCCATTCTTCACTTTCTGCTAGGTACAGTGCTAATAAAACATGTTCAATAAACAAACTAACCAGTCCTTAAGTTGCTGCTTTTAATATAAGACACGAAGTCTCGGTATGATTTTTCCAGATTCTGCACCTGATTAATGACACACCACTTGGGCGTGTCATTCCCCGAATTTACGGTCGGGGAAAGTGCAGAGTGTACTTCCTCTGCAAACAGAAACAATATGTGCAGGCTCCTTACCTGCCCCCCATGCCTGGGAGAGGAGGACGAGGAGGAGGAGGAGGAGGAGAAGCAGCAGAGAAGCCTTGGCTGGGGAGGAGGAAGGGTGGCCAAGATCTGGGGTCAGGGAATTTATTTAGGTTTATTCACTTAGTGTTTGCCCTCCCACCACCAAAAGTTGTGGTCTGCAAACTGCTGGGAGTGAGATTGAAGCTGTTCCACCAAGTTAATTCAACATGAGATGTACAAAAAGTGCACAAATAGTAGAAGAAGCTGGTGAAATGAAGTGTTTGTTCACAGCAAATCCAACTAAAGTCCTCAAACCTGCTATTAGTCTCTCTATATTATATATAGGTTTATAATTAATTTTATATAGTATCTATAAGTTATTAATTTTATTATATATTAGTTTTCTATAATAATTATATATTAGTTATATAAAATTATTTCTGATTGTGTCAGAACACAGTGTAAGTTCAGGATTAGGTATTTAAGGAAATGCATTGTTAAGGCTGACATATTGATAATTTCACAATAATACTCGTAGCAGTGACAAAACAACATTCACCTCTGCTCTGTGTCTGATAACATAATTGTCCATAAATTAGCATGCACAATGCACTGAGAGTGAAAACCGAGGTCTTGTCACAGCAATAGAAAAATCTCTGTGTAAGTATATGAAGCCAGGACGAGACTCAACATTTTAAAACATTTTAAATATTTTTTAAAAACCAACCCACTCTTTGTGTTTAAGAGGCTCTTATGCATGAAAAACAAAGCTGACTGGAATGCAAAATGCCTGATTTTAATAGATGTGGTTTTCTCCTAAAAAATTCTGCTTCCACCCCCACCTCTGACACCTGTAGAGGTGACTAAAAATTACAAGCTTGATGATTTATGAAGTGGAGAAAAACTGCACCAGATCATGACATGCAGCATCTTGCAGAGCCAGATATGGTAGAGATGAATAAATGTGGTTGGAAGTGATGATGAGAAGTGATGGACACAGAATCTGTTTCTTGTATTTGTCCCAGACCACCCAGGGCCAGACCCAGAAGAGATCTCATACCACATGATGGAATCCCACACGGTTTGGGTTGGAAGGGACCTCAAAGCCCACCCAGTCCCACCCCCTGTCTCAGGCAGGGACACCTTCCACCTCCCCAGGCTGCTCCAAGCCTTGTCCAAGCTGGCCTTGGACATTTCTAGCCAGATGACAACACCAGACATGAACATCTCACACCCAACCATGACTCCGGAAGAGGAAATTTCCGTTCTTTCTTTCTTTCCAGGCTAACACAGAAACAGCAGCACAACCCTGATGGAAGCACACCCTGGTGTGAACTCACTTAGGCCCATAAACATGTTGCTCTGATGAGACATCTCTCACATCCCTGGCTCTCTGTGCCCCATTTCTCTCTTCTATAAAAAGAGGGAGGTTTCCGGGAGTTCTCCACGGGCTGAAAGGGAGGCAAAACCCAAGTGCTTGTTTACACTGTGGGCCTAACTTTTAAATCAGTTTTTAATTGCATGAAAAGCCACCCTCATCCCTTTTGATTACATCCTTCTATCACCCTCAGAAAGGCAGCATCTGAACATCTTATTAATGAAAGCTATTTTGGAAAATAAAACTCCTTTGGAATATATGAGGATTACCTCTATATATAGACCACGATGGCTTAAAAGAGATTGTTATGGTCTATTGTGCAAATACATATTTACTAGAGCTTTTGAAATACAGATCATGCAAATATGTATTCAGGGACTTTTAAAAATGCAGATTATTGACCTGACAGATCATAAAGGCTCCTTTGAAACCATTCTGGGTTACAGTATCATGTAAATACTTATTTAGGCAATTTTTAAAAATCTTTGCTAGTACAGTCAGTGAAAATCCTCATGAAAACAAATGTTTCCCTCACCTGACAGGCACAGTGATTTTGAAAGCTAAACACTTCTCTTGCCCCACATGCACAGAATCCAGGTCCATCCTATCTGGGGATGGCAGAGCTGTGCTCTGTGGGGTATAACATCACCTGCCAGGGAGGTGAGCACCCCAAGGCTGCAGAATAAATCATCTGATGAGCTGAATGTGCAGCTCCTTACCATGGAATCATAGAATCCCAGAATGGATTGGGATGGAAGGGAACTTAAAGATCATCTCATTCCAACCCCCTGCAATGGGACGACAATGGCCATGGGACATCCTTGGTCCCCAGCACCACCTCACCCCCAGGGATGGGGTGGTCCCAGGTCTCAGACCAGGAGAGCACTGGTAATAATCTTAGAATCATGGAATGGTTTGGATTGGAAGCCACCTTAAAGCTCATCTAGTTCCAACCCCTTCCCATGGACAGGGACATCTTCCACTGGACAGGATTGCCCCAAGCTCCATCCAGCATGACCTTGAACAGTTTTCTGTGCAACCTGTAATGGTGGATAATTATTAAATATTTTGTAAGAAAGAGAAAAAAATTAGTATTCCTCTTGTACAGGCCACGTGCAGTTATTCAGGTAAGTGCAGCTTCCAGCTCCAGCAGCACAGGCTGGATTTCAGCTGGTCATTTTGGGCATGAAAAGCATATTTATTAGCAATTTCCTGAACCAATTGATACCCTCAGTTTTACACAGCTGTCTTATTGCTCAATATGACATCAATAATCCAATGGCATTTGTTAATTTGAGTTCATGTGCATGATTAAGAAAGCAAAAGCAACTTTCCCAATACATGAGCCAGTAGTTGAGGGGTTGTTATGTTTTGTTATGTGTTACAACAACACAGTGTTCCAAGAATGTGCCAGGTGACTGGAATGGTCCTGGAGCACAGACACTGCCTCGCTGAATAGTGGTGTAAATGCTCCAGCAAATCTGCACATAAATGTGTCAGCCCTGGTCTCCATAACGGAGGAAAGTCCTTTCAGGGACTGGATAAAAGCAGGTTTATGAATCATGGAAAAATATGCTTCCCAAAGAAAAAAAAAAAAGAAAAAAAAAAAGAAAAAAAAGCATGTTATGTGAATTTTCTTTGGAAAGTCCAGAAAGAAACAACCCACCTGGAATGTGGCCAGAGCATTTTAGTGCTCTTTTGTCATTCTGCTGGTTGAAGAGAGCGTTCATGGTGATTAACAAGGGTGTGCACGTTTGGGTTTTTTTAAGATACAACTACCAACAAAAGGTAGTAAATTTAATTTTCATTAGGGTAGAATTACTGTTCTCTTACTACAGGCAGGAATAGACATTAACAAAAACTCCTTGTTACTTTCTCTCTGCAGATCTGGCTTCTATTTTCCTCGGCTGGAGGAAGGTTTGACTGAACATTCACGATTCAACAAGGCACCATAAAATCTCCTGCAAGAAAATTTACTGTAGGTATAAAGTAAATCACGGCAGGGCTGTGCACGCTCATTTACAGAACAGACTCATTCCATTGTGTGAGCAACAATTAAGGGGTGCACCCCATGAATCCCCCCAGTTTTAATGCTGGAATTTGGGCAATTTAGGACAATAAAAGTATCTCACATTCTTAGAAACAGAGACATGTAGGAAAATGAAAGTTTGGGCAGAGTTTTCACAATTTTATTAAATAGTAAAAATACTAAAAATCAAAAATATTAAATTATTTTGTGGCTTCCTGAAATCAGTGTCTGGCAATTTTCTTTCCAGGTGATTCACAGTTGTGGAGGAGCTACTTTATTCCTCACAGCAGAGCCAGAATAGACCAAGGCCACAAGTATTAGCAGCCAACCTGAAACTGCTTCAGAAATCACAGAACAGAATCACAGAGTCATTAAGGCTGGAAAAGCTGTGTCAGATCATCAAGTCCAACCAACCCCCAGCATTCCCAAGGCCACCACTAACTCATGTCCCCAAGTGCCACATCCACAGGGCTTTGAAATCCCTCCAGGGATGGGAACCCACCCCTGCCAGGAATGGACAGCTCTTTCCAGGGAGGAATTTTCCCAATATTCAGTCTAAACATCCCCTGGCCCAGCCCGAGGCCGTTCCCTCTGCTCCTGTCCCTGTTCCTGGAGCAAAGTCCGACCCCCCCAGCTCCCCCCTCCTGGCAGGGACTTGCAGAGCCAGAAGGTCTCCCCTGAGCCTCCTTTTCTCCAGGCTGAGCCCCCCCCAGCTCCCTCAGGTGCTCCTCATCAGACTGGTGCTCTAGACCCGAATTCTAGAAGAGAATTTTGTGAATGAAGCTACAAAAAGACAATCCCCCCATCTGTTCTGTCCCTTGTTTGGGTGGCAATGGGGAGCAGAGCAAGGAAGGAGCCCCTTTCAGCAGCGACGGACACTCCTGTCCCCAGGTCCGTCGTGTGGTTGGTGCTGGTGCTCTGTCCAGCCCCACATACCCAACCTGCCCCTGGGGATCCAACGTGTATCACAGAGAGAGAATACATCACAAATGAGCTAATTAACCTAATCACTGGGCCATCCTCAGTCACCCTTGCCTGGGCAAACCCTCTCCAGCAGCCAGAATTAGGGGATGTGAGGAAACCTGCTCCTGCTGCAGGGCCATAAACAGAGGAGTGCACCTGAAGTAGCCCTGCACCCCCGGGGAGTGCTGGGGGAAGTGAGAAGCTGGTTACTGCAAAGACAAGTGACTGTGAAATCCTGTTTTATTCTTCCTGTAATAAAAGAGTGTTAGTTCTTCAAGGAAGTGTTTGTGGGGCTGCGCCGTGTCCCGGGGACGGGATGGGACGGCACCTGCACGGCCCCACCGCCTCTCTGGGGACATGCATGGCCCCAAATCAGCCTGAGAAGCTGCAGGAGGGGCTTCCTCAGCTGGGAAAGGCTCTGGTCGTGGTCCTCTGGGAGCTGGGGCTGTGCCCTGCACCGACAGCCTCAGGAGTGCTCCGTCCTGCACGCCGATGTCGATGTTCTTACAGGGTGTGGAGGGATGGGGAAAGGGGGAAAGGTTTTAAAGTGAAAGAATGTAGGGTCTGGTGGGATATTGGGAAGGAATTCCTGAATGGGAGGGTGGGTAGGTCCTGGCACAGGTTGCCCAGAGAAGCTGTGGCTGTCCCTGGATCCCTGGGAGTGACCCAGGCCAGGTTGGATGGGGCTTGGAGCCCCCTGGGCTGGTGGGAGGTGTCCCTGCCCATGGCAGGGTGGCCCTGGATGGGCTTTAAGGTCCTTTCCAACCTAAAGCATTCCAGGATTATATGTAGCCAACAAAAATAATTCAGTTAGCTTTTAATTTGTATTAAACTTGTGTGACAATCAACCACCACAGGTATTTAGATAGTGGTGAAATATAATTTTTAAGTTGCAGAGCTCTGTCAGGAACATTTGGGTGTCCATCAGCCTTTTAATCTTCCTTTACCTCATGACTCCAAACCATTTATACTGTGTTACTTAAATATTTACCTGAGGAATTTATAGTCAAATTTTATCAGAGAAAATAAAATCATCTAAAAAGGTTGTTATCTCACAAAGTCAGTGTTAAATCAACCCTATTATTTATGGTCTTACTCTCCTCCTGTTAACTCCGTGATTTCCCTCTCATTAAGTTCAATACTGTAAAATCAAGCCCTTACCTATGAAACATAAACCCCCATGTTTTTGATGTTGAAGGGTTTTTTTTTAAGAGGCAAGATACAGAATGTTTAGAATTCTGTCTACTTCTCATTCATTAGTTGATTACAGATGCTTTTTAGATTAGTGAGAAACAAACAAAAGTCACTTGGCAGCGTAACCCAAACACCAGAAAAATATAAATTCCCATTTTTAATTTATCCAGCAGAGCTTCTGAAAAATTCCTCCTCCCACCCTCTGCCTCAGATGTGTCCACTTTCCTTGCCTGATCTCAAATAACCTTGGAGGTTTCATACAATGCAGAGGAACTCCAGAAAATAATAAAGGTATTTGGTGAAATACTGCTTAGTCTCTGGGATAAACCTGGAGCACTGACTTGTATAGCTAGAGGCTTATTTTTAGATCCTCCAGAGAATATGTGTGAAAAGGGGGAGAGAGAGAGGAGAGGGAGAGAGGAGGAACATTTTAAATCATCATAACTTCATAAACCAGACATTTTTTTGTAAGATTATTTGATAAAATGCAGCTGAAAATATATTTATAATTAAAGTGGGTTTAATTGTGATTTTAAAGCTTTTGCGTGAAAACAACAAAAAAAAAAGGGTTTGCTTTGCATTAGCTCCTCCAAGAGGCCAGAACTGTTAAAAATATTCAAAAAAGTTAATGGATGTGCCCATTTTAACTAAATTATTGGACTGGCCAGTCTAAACCCAGACCCCTTTCTCCCCAGGGAGTGGGGTGGCTGTCTCTGGAGGGGGTTTGGGAGGGACCTGCATTGGTCCACGGCCTGGCCTCAAGAAAATGTGAGCACAAAGCTCAACCCTTCTCCTGGGAAAAGGGAAGGAGAAGGAACAGAGTGCCTGTCAAGGGATTGCCCAGGATCTGGCCCCACAGGCTGCAGTTCCGTGGCTGAAACCTTGCCAAGGGATGGAGCAGAAGAAAAACAATCTCAGGACACTGATAATTTGGGGTTTTTTGTTTTTTTGGGTTTTTTTAACCTTTCCTTCTCTTCTCTTATTCTTCTTTTATTTTTCGTTTCTCCTTTTCTTCTCTCGTTTCCCCTTACTTTCCCCTTTACCTTTCCCTTTTTCCCTTTTCCCTTTCCTTCCCTATTCCATTTTCCTTTCCTTTTGGGCCAGGAGGGAGCAGACTGGGTGGGAAAGGAAGTATATTTTACGGCACTTTCATTACTCAACTTGATGAGAGCTAATAAAAATTCTTAATTGAAAATAAGTACCTTAATGACAATATCATAATCAGGAGCTATATTTCCTATTTATTTCAATATAAAATACCTTCTTTCTGAACGAATCAGAGCAAATTATCCTGAACAGTTTTACTTATTGGCTGACACATTAGGGAGATAGTAAATACAGCTTTAAGTAGAATCACCTGCAGTTGGTTTTTCACTGCAACTTTCCTTTCTGTTGCTAAACCCCACATTGGATACTTTCCTAATTGGTATTGAAACATATACGGGCACTTTCCCATATCTTTATTTGGCTTTTCTGCTGCAGAGTCAGCATTTAATCCCAGCATTTGTGACATGGTTAACACCCACAATCATTTCCTGTTATGCCTCACACTGACTATAGTGGGCTGCTGTATATTTTCCAACGCCCACTCCGCTGTCTTTACAATCAGATTATGCCATTAGACATAGACAATGAATCACTGTAATTGTTCTAATATGGCCAAACTACCAGCAAGGATTAACCCTTTCTGGGCATTTTGTAGTTACTTTTGGATGGACCCGTGGATCCGTAGTTACATTTCAAGGGGTTTAAACTGTGGGAAAAGTTCATTTCAGTTAATAAAATAACATTTGAAGTTCTTGGTTTGGCTTCAACAGGATGGCTGAGCAGTCCAACCAAAGATAATGATGAAACAATTCATAAGAATGAAAAATGAGGGGAGAAGTCAGAGCAGTCTAGAACTTCCTCAAGAGCAGGGAAGGGGCAGCACTGATCTGTCTGTGAGCAGGGACAGCACCCAGGAAATGGCTGGAGCTGTGCCAGGGCAGGGTCAGGGGGGATCTCAGGGAAAGGTTCTTCCCCCAGAGGGTGGTGGGCACTGCCCAGGCTCCCCAGGGCAGTGGGCACAGCCCCGAGGCTGCCAGAGCTCCAGGAGGGGTTGGACAACGGGACAGGGAGGTCTGTTGGGGTGTCTGTGCAGGGCCAGGACTTGGCTGGATGATCCTTGTGGGTCCCTTCCAACTCAGGATATTCTGTGATTTCACATGAATTGGTGTTTTTAATCATAAGAGTTCACAGAGTGGAATTTCGAAGGACCCAGCTCCGAGAAGAGAGAAGAGCGTCTGTGTGTTCAGGGCTGGACAATAAACTCATTTTGTCCAGAGTTTTCTTTAGGATGTAATGGAGGCAGAAAGCCAAGCATATGGTCCCTGCATCCCAGCCCAGCTTCAGCTCTATTAAATGACTCCACACACATTCCTGTTGACACGCTCCAAAAATGATCCAAGGATGTCTTCCCAACAGCCTCCTGTTCCAGTGCTTGCAGGAAATCGGTTCCTGATCAAAGTGAGTGGAGGACTAATTGGAAATCAAAAGTCTATTAGCATTGGAAATGCCATTTCTACAGCGGGCTGGAGATTTTTGTGCAAATAATTTGTTTAGGCCCCAAACTAACCATCATTAAATGAATGAAAGTCTCTATACAGACACCTTTTGACATTAATTTAGGCTGGTAATGTATCAGATTAGAGTTTAATATGAAATTCTGACTTGGGTAATTAAAATCTTATTACTTAAGTGGATATTCTGCATTTAATGTGGATACAGGGAATGGGTTTGCCCTGCTCTACCATCAGTCAATAGGAAGGAGTGAACCTAAAGCAGGAGGAGTGGGATAAGATCAGGCTCCATGGGTGCTGTGCCCATCTCCCATCCAGTTTCCACAGCAGGTGAGGATTCACAGCCACCTCTGAAATGTTCTTTTCATCTACGCACAGAACCACACACTACGGCAAAAGTAATTTCTTGAATCAATTATTCTAATTATAAGCAAATCTAAGAGAAAAGAGGAGGAAAAAAAATTTTTTTTTTAAATTTTTTATTTTGTCATTGAGAACTCGGAAAGATTCCTGAGATGGGAGCAAACAACAAACAACTCAAAATGACTAAGAGTCAAAATCCAATAATTAAATATGGGGAAAATAATCCCTGCCCACCCCAAACAGGGAAAATCTAGGCAAAAACATTACAAAGTAAACATGAAATTCCAGTGCCAGCTATGGTAAATATATATAAACATAGAATTAGGGGAGGCACCGATGTAGAAAACTCAGTTATCTTAAAGCCAAGAGTAGTCTTAGAAAAAAAGTAATTTTAAACACTGAGTTCAGGTGAAATTCCATATCCCTGTGGCAGAGAAATGCAACTGAGCCACAGAATCCAGAGTTGGATCATGACTGGGTTGCTGATGGGCAGCATTATCTCTCCAGCTGGGTTTTGATGGCCTGAACCTCCAGCAAAGCCAAGATTCCAGGCTAGTGCCATTGAATTCCCACCACGGAACATGGAAAGGGATCCAAACTCTGTGCTCTTGCATGGGATCTTCAAGCCTGAGCTCTCAAATTCCCTATATTTTAATGAGAATGTGTATGAACAACATCTGACTAAGGAGTGGGAATCCAGCCTGCTGTATGTAATGTACTTTAGGAACTTTTGGGATGAAACTGCTTCATAAATGCCAGATAAAGCATCATTACTTTCACTTCAGCTTTTATAGCTTTGGCAAAAACATTCCTGTCAGGATGAAACTTGGCCTGCTTCTCCTGGGCTTGGGAGGGAATCTTTTTTTCCCAAATCTGAGGAATCTGGTTTGGCTGAATTTCAGTTCATTTAATGCAAAAAGGTTGAAAGCATTTGACACTAAGACCTTTTTCTGAACTCAGCTCAAGACAGCTTTGTCTTTGAATGCCAAATCTGGCAAGCTCTTACTGGGCTCATTTTTGGAAGCTTTTCCAAAGAAAACCAAACCCTATTCTCCTTCATTTCTCAATAACATATGTCCCACTTGCCATTCTCAATCCAGTTTCTCAAATAATACACTACTGTTGGTACATAAGGTTCTTTTACACTTCAGACTGAACCACATCTATTTCAATATGTTTAAATCGTATTTGAAAACCAGATTGCAAACAGGACACCCCCCCCACCCAGTGTTACATCTGATCACACAGTGCTAACTCAACATTAGGACTCATTGCAACTGCACTCAGCTGATGGCACATGTGAAATGAAGCAGTGTTTTGAAAACCAGAATTGGTCCTAAATTTAGTGGATTTTTTAACTCATTGTTGCAGGAAATATCATAAGCACCCAAGGGGCTCAGCCTGGAGAAAAGGAGGCTCAGGGGGGACCTTCTGATTCTGCAAGTCCCTGCCAGGAGGGGGGAGCTGGGGGTG
>VXAU01005835.1:767582-804774 GCA_013399695.1 Formicarius rufipectus | reverse complement strand
AGATAGATAGATAGATAGATAGATAGATAGATAGATAGATAGATAGATAGATAGATAGATAGATAGATAGATAGATAGATAGAGATCAACACTGAACACATGGAAAAAGAACCACTTGTTCCCAGTACACTCAGCTCACCAGAGCATTTTGAGGAGGACTCAGAGCAAACATGACATTGGGCACATTTTTGCTCTAAAAAACAATTTACCCATGGAAAGACTTCAGGAGGATCCTGGGAAGACAACCCAGAGCCACCAGCGAGGAGCAGGGTGGGAGAAGGTGAACAGGCATGAAGCAAAACAGAGTCCACAAGGAAGTGGAAGGAAGTTGGTGGACAAAAAACTCAATCAAGCAGAGAATAAGAAACCTTGGGCTTTCTGGCACATGCTCTGAAACTAAATATACTTCTGGCGTTTCCAACTGGCTCTCCCATGGACCCAGATATCACAATTTGCTTATTGAGATAGAAAAGCTGGCTCAGGAAAATGGGATCTGCGTGTTTTAATTTTTTTTTTCCCTCCTTGATTTTGTGTTAAAGATATAGACTGACTGTGTAACAATCACCTTAGTGAAGTTGTGAATGATTTATGACATGAGCAGTCCCAGAGAGGTGTGGGGAGCAGAGAGAGAAGTGCTGTGCTGGTTTCTGTACTACACAGCTCAGCCAGAAAAACCCATTAAGTTCAGGCACTCAGAAAGGGTAAAATTTCCTCAACACTCATGTTTTAGCTACTTTTAGTGGAGTCCTCAGCAGCAGGACCCTTTTCTCAATGTTTAGACAACATCTGTCCTTTCCTTCTCCTGGTTCACCTGCTGATGACTCACATCCTCAACTAACATAACCTGATGTCTTTCAAAGTTCATAGTGGTTTTTAACACAGAAAGCAGTAAGTTCCTTCCATTTTGCCTTTAGTTATTTCTCAGTCCTTCTGAAGTAGCTGCTAAACACCGTGTCTTTGCTGTTATTACTAATTCAGGACATGAGCAAGCACAGAAGGGCCTCCAACAGCCAGGAAAGATCACTTGGTTGAACTAATCCTTCTGGAGAACGGACACATTTCCCCAGCGTTTCAAGCACACACAATAATGGTAAAACATTTCACTGTCAGCCTTCCATGTACATGTGGGTACACATTGAATCACCGCAGAAATGTTCCCAAACCGGCTGCAAAGGTTCAGAGTCAGCACAAGGAGTGTGGCTGTCTCCACTTCTCTGTGGTGCAATGGGCCTTGGCTGCTCCTTGGAAGGGACTTTGTTGGCATGGGGGACTTGTGGCACCTTATCCAGGAACGTGTGGACCACGGGGAGCTCTGATCCACAGCACGTGTCGGCTGACAGGTCCTTGGCTGATCATCCCACATGTTTTGGAGATGGACTTGAGGGGAGGTCAAGAGGAAATGGCCTCATATTGCTCCAGTGGAGGTTTATATTGGATGTTAGGAACAATTTCTTCACCACAATGATTGTCAAGCCATGGAATGGGCTGCCCAGGGCAGGGGTGGATCCCCATCCCTGGAGGGGTTTAAAAGACGTGTGGATGTGGCACTTGGGGATGTGGGTTAGTGGTGGCCTTGGCAGAGCTGGGAGATGGTTGGACTTAATGACCTTGAAGGTCTTTTCCAATGTAAATTGTTCTGTGATTCCATGATTTAAGGTCAGTACTTGGAGAGAAAAGCAGATGAACACAGTAAAATGCTCAACCTCCATAAATCCTCAGGTTTTTAGATTTCAAATTAATCTTCTGTGTTTCAAATAAAGCGAAGTGGCAACCAAAAAAGCTCAGCACAGGCAGAGAAGGGGTCTGTGCTGGGCTATTCAGGGCACACAGCCCCCAGTGGGGTCAGTGTGGGGGAAAAGAGACCCAGGGCTGAATAGGGTGTCAGCTGAGGTGGCACAGGACAGGGCAGGGCAGGGGCACACACACCATCTGCCCCCAAAAACATCATTCCCTGCCTATTCCCAACACCTCTGACCACACCTGGTAGCATGGACAGGACAAAGGGAAGCTTCTGCTGGCTGATCAGGCGGTGAGGAGAGCTCTGTGAAAGGGCCAGTAAGGAGCAGGAACGTTTTGTCTTTGGGAAAATCCAAAATCAGATGGTACTTTCACCACTTTGCCGCAAAGAAAGATGCATAAGAGTCAGAGAGAAAGGAACCAGGAAAGCTTTCAGGCACTGCATAAAAGGCTCCCTGTGTTCTGTGTGCCTGTGTTTCCTGATGTGTGCACACACTGCATCTTTTGGGAAAGGAGAGGGATGTTTTTTAGACTCCTGAAAAGATCTTCTATTTTATAATTAATAAAATAAAATGAAAAGGTCAATCGGCATCATCATAAGAAACAAGCCATGCCTGTGATTTTCAAATCTGCTGAGTTTCAGTATCTTTTCTGGTGTATAGTTGGCATTAAGGGAATATTTTTTTACCTTCTTATTCAGAGTTGAGTTGCAGAGGTCATGGTAAACCTGAGCTGAGGCTATTCAAAATTATGTTCATGCTTATAAACTCTCTTGACTGCTATAGGCTCTGATATTTTCTTTAGAGACAAAACATACCCTCACACTCACTCTTCATGATGTAGTTGAGCAATCTCAGGAGCCTTAGCTTTGTTTTTCTTTTAATTTTATTTGAAACTCTTCCAAATCCTGGAAGGGTTTCAAATCAGAGAGGGATCTTACCCAAGGACTCATTTTTAAAGCAAAGTCATATAATGCAACGTTCTCTTTTCTGGATGTTATGTAAATGTTAAGATCAACCATTAATGCAATAGGACATGGTTTTGCCACTGTCTCTAAAGTAGAATAAAGACCTTCCCTGTGAACTGACTGTCCCACAGTCCCAAACCCAGGTCTGTATTTCTTCTTCTCACTGGGAACAACCTGGTTAGTCCAGAGGTGGGAACACTTTGATGCCCTTCTCTAGAATCTTACAAAACCTACTTTCCCAAAGCAAAATATTGAGAAGTGAGAACAGCTCATGCCCTACAGCAGCAAAGAAAACACTCCCAGGTATTCTCACAGTGCAGTTGACTGCAATTTTTGCCCCATCAAACAATGTTATTTATGCTATTTCTTTTCTATTTTAAATAGAATTCCTGATGAATAAAAGTAAAATGAATTATTTTTAAGTCTGGTATATATTATATTCAACAGATAGTATGCTACAGAATCCTGAAATGGTTTGGGTTGGAAGGGATGTTAAAGACCATCTCATTCCACCCCCTGCCACGGGCAGGGACACCTCCCACCAGCCCAGGGTGCTCCAAGCCTTGTCCAATCTGGCCTTGGACACTCCCAGGGATGGGGCAGCCACAGCTGCTCTGCCCAACCTGTGCCAGGGGCTGCCCACCCTCACAAAGAAGGATTTCTTCCTAATCTCTACTCTAAACCTGCCCTCCCTCAACTCAAGGCCATTCCCCTTGTCCTATCACTACAAGAACATAGACTATGAATTATAATGCAAGAATTTATGAACTATATGAACTCACATTAGAACTGATATTATCCAACTAGGTACAATATTACATCCTAAAGAGATAAAAACACTACTATATTTAGGAGTCTCTTACATGCTCATGTCCCATTCTTGGAGCATCCACAGGGCTTGTATCTCAAGGCTGTTCCCTGTGATGCCCTTCTAGTCCCTCATTTGCAGCAGGACACCTCAATCTCACTCCTGAGCTGAACCCACCGAGTTTTCTGGTCAGGGTGTGCTGGGCTGGGCCTTCCACCACCATGCCAGGGATGGACCAACAGAGCCATACAACCTTCTCCAGCAGGATCTCCAGGCTCTGCTCACAAGTGCTCTGAACAACAGCCCAACACCATTTTTCCTGCAGCACTGCCATCCCATTTTACAACACCTGACACACTTTATGCACCAGATGTAACAGGAGGGCAGCACTTTGGCAGAGAGGGAGAAAACCAGAATGATTTTGTATTGTCAACCAAGAATAGTTTCATCTGATGAGAGATTGGAAGGGAGGTCAACAGCAAAGGGACAATAGCTGCAGTGCTGAAGTATTTTGGGTTATTCCACTATGACACAGTGTTGTTTTCCAAGATGGAGGTGGGGGCAATGTGTGTAAGAAGACCATTAGAAAGGAAGAAAAAAACCATCAGGAAAGATCAATGCTTGACTGAGCTATTTTATTAAATTCCCCCTGGATTTAGCCTGAGACTTAAGGCATGATACGATCAGAGCAGATTGCCTTGGGTTATTCCACTCTGAAGTTGTCCATATATCTGACATTGGTCATGACATATTTAATTTGAACTGGAAGTTCAGATTTAATGGTTGAATTCAAGTGGAACGGGAAGCACATAACCAAGTCAGGACTTACTGTCCATGACTATTGCTGCTAACCCCCGGTGTTACTGGTGTGTGGGGGACCTGGGAAGAGCCCTGTGCTCTCAGAACAACCTTGGAGAGGGGGTGAAAATCCCATTAATGTGCAGAAGGACCCAAAGTGGTTTCCAAAGATGAGGTCACCCTACCAAAAACTATCCGTGTAGCAGTTTGCAGGAATGAGGTGAACCTTTGGCTTCCACAAAGCCAACAGGAATTTTAATTCTGAGTGTAATAGCAGCAGCTTTCATCCTTGATGTGAAACTCCCAGAAAAACCAAAACAGAACCAAACAGAACAAAAGAAATGGGATATTCACAGGCCGTCTAATTCAAAGGCCTTTGCAGTCCCACTAAAATTTTATTTGCCTATAGGTAAGTAATTTTGTCCATTGAATACTGCACCAAAGAGCTGTTGTGTAAGAGTCTATCCCAGTTGGCTTTAAGTGTATTTTAAATATTGTGCTGGACAGGATTTAGCATATAAACCCTATTATCTACCAACAAAGGAGAATCAAATCCTTATAAACATGTTACTATGTGTCAAAATAGTATCAGCAGAGTAGAACTGAAGGTATAATTAGTATCAGAAGTCTTGTTAGCAGCAGAATTCAGCATTAGCAAGATTATTTCTAGACTTTCTTTCTATTACCAAGCATTTTCCAGCCCTAGTTATGCTCAGCCTAATAGGCATGAGGAACTTCTTGCACTGACCTTCCCACAGTGCAAAAGTCAGCAGAGCCAAATCTCTATTGATGCTCGGAAGGACCCTGCTGGTTCCTACACTTATCTGGATTCACTGGGCTTTGACCTCTCCCTGAAATCATTATGGAAACAAATCCATGTGCATTCCCTCCACAGCCAGCAATAAACAGAAGGAAGAACGTGGATAAGGAAGCGACTGAAAGTTCAAAATATACCAATGCTCATTGTCCGGAGGAGGCAAACCAGAGCAGCTCCAATGGGGGTTCCTGCACAAAGTCAGATCTTCTCAGTTTGCTTTTTGTTTTTTGTTTTTTTTTTTTNNNNTTTTTTTTTTTTTTTTTTAAATAATGGTGGATGTGACGAAACAGAAATGCTTTTGGTGGCATCATCTGCAGAATGAAATACTGATCTCTCTCCTTGAGGTGTTCCCATTTCTCACACAGCTATGTTGTCTAGGGGTCTGAAGAGAAGGGAACACATCCCTCCCTGACTGTCCAGCCACAGACAAGGATATGGACAGAAGAGAAAAGGCTCGTGGTGAAGAAAAATCACACCTGAAGGTTTCATGCTTTGACAGCAGATTCCTTTGGCATCCTCTCCATCCTCCAAGCCCTCCACTGAGCTGAGACAGCGACCCCATATCAATTCTAGTGCTCTGAGAGCACAGGTCTGCTCCCACCTCCCATGAACATGGACCTGATGATCCCAAGGCTGCTCAGGAGCTGAGGGCAGGATGGTGCTGATCTCCATGAGCTGTTTCTCATGGCCAACCCCTCAGTGCCCACCAGAGAGGTGATGTGAGGGGCACAAGGCTGGCAGCCCTGCTCCTCCAGCACCACACGTTGCTGGCGGCCCCTCCACCATCACCCACGAGTGGTACTCAGAGTTTTGGACAGCATCATCAATCTGAGGCACTTATGGAGATGGATCTGTACCCACCTCATCAGTGAGCTCGTTTTCTCCTCCCACATGATTCATTGGCAGAGAATGAGGGTAAAATGGAAAAAGTATGCTGATGTAATGGTGCATTTTTCAGGAGCTCGTTCATTGTCTTCACCTTGAGCTCTCAGATGGGCTAAAGTTGCAAAGCAAACAATGGGAAATCTGCCTTTAAAACCATGCTAAGGAATATAGAAAAAATTAAAAATAAGAGCTCCTTTCTAGCCTGCCTCAACTCTGACTTATCAAATGCAAGGTGTTTGTTAGATGCAACAGGTTCCTTCCTCCAAAGCAGTGTTCTTACATTCCTCACACCCCCTGTAGGCTTTGAAATCAGTGTTCAAAGTGGACTTTCTGAATTCATGAAAACCCACAGGTCTATAATACATCCCTAATGGAAGTCAAACATGACACCCTAGAGATAAAACACAGTGGCCTTACCCTCTGTTCACAGTAGGTGTCTGTGTATAATAAATATTTTATTTTACTACAAAAACAAATAACTAAACATACCCCCTGTGTTTGTTCTGAACTCTACAGTAGCTTTTGTGAGTTTACTATATTTCAAAGCTGAGATAGGAAACCACAAAGTCACGTCAGTTATAATCCATGCTTGCACAAGGCAAGCCAGCTCTGATTCCAGCCCCACCAAGCTCTTGGGACCTGGGTGGCTCTGGCCGTCCAGGAGAGGACCCATGAGGAGCCTGGCTGTGGGGTAGAAAGCCCATCAGGCACAGCCCCACCTTACAAACAAATCATAAAACCAAAAAAAACCTCTTGGTTTTGCTACTTTTAGTGTTAGGGTTTGGTCCTGAAGGACCTCAGTCAAACTGGAGCATGTGCTCTGTTCTGCTGAGGGGTCTGGGACACCATCAGTCAAAGTGGGACACTCAAAATACGTGGGTGAGATGACATTAAAGAGAAGTGGCTTCTCTGAGCTACTTCATTGTGGTCATGCTCGATTGTAACTATGATTACTGAGATTTTCCACTATCACCTCATTTCTTTGGATATCTGCACTGGGAGAAGTGTAAATTGAAACAATCCCTCCCTTGTTTTTCCCACCATTGGGAGTTCTTCAGCTGTGGGCCTACAGTTCTGGAGAACCTCACTAGCTTCAGAAAGCTGTGGAAGGAGAAGACTGATGGCAGGGAGACTGTGGTGTGCCATGGGGCTCCAAGATGAGGGCTGTGTCCCTCACCTCAGACAGGGCAGCAGCACCAGGGCTGGCAGCAGCACCTCCCCAGCTCAACCTTGGGACACACATGCAGTACAAAGCAAGTGTGGGGACACGTAACCACGGCCTGGTTTGGGTTGGAAGGGACATTAAAGCCCATCCAGTGCCACCCCCACCATGGGCAGGGACACTTTCCACCAGCCCAGGTTGCTCTGTCCAACCTGGTCTGGGACACTTCCAGGGATAGAGCATCTTCCACGGCTTTGGGAACCCTCTTCCACTGATTTATATTCTGTTTCCCGAGGTGCTCATGCTGTTCCTCTGGCTTTCGGGATGCACTTCTATCCATTTGCTGCTCCTGGACGAACACAACAGCCACAGCCACCAGAAGGGGACCTTCCTGGTGCAGCCCTACCTTGGATATCCTCCCTTTGGAGGAACCTGGAGGATCCCTCAGCTGGAGCACTGCCACATCCCCTGTTCCACACCCCCACAAGTGCTCAGACACTGCCCTGTGCAGTCCCTAAAGGCTGCTAAGAAGAGAGCAGCGATGCTCCCCTTAGATGCGGCTTGGGTGGGGAGACAGTGCTCTTATTTCAAGGGCAGTGCAGAACCACCCAAGTTTTAAATAGGTATATATTTAAAGGAAAAGGGGAAAAGGCACCATAAATGTGCAGCTGCTGATGAATCGCTGGCTCTGACAGCTTTACACAGACAGAGCTGCGCCCGGCCAATTTCTCAGCTGGTGTGAACTGGCACCCATCCATGGCCTGTAATGAGGCAGCCCACTCTACACCAGCCAGCTGACCCATTTTTATTGATTTGAAATGATTCACATCGGGCTCAGGATGGAGTAATACCTTGTTGAATCAGGCCCACCAAGTGTGGCCCTAACCTTACATTATCATGGAATTCAAAATTAGGATTTCTGGGTCTATCGTCATTTCATGCTTTTACATCTCTCAAAAATGAGCTTTTCTAAGTGCTGCACCGTGAGGGTGTCATTATCTAGACACAATAAGAAGAGAGTCAGGCACTGTAAAAACCCTGAAACCTTGACTTGTGGATTTATACAAGACATTTAATGTTATTTTAACATAGTAGTTGGTATGTACTTTTATATGTTTCAGTGGCTTATATCATCATTCTTACTGCATTAAAACTTACATGTCCTTTTTCTTAAATAATATCCTTGTGTAAATTTTTTGTAAGCTCTAGGTTTATTTTATGACCCATAAACTTTGACAATATATTAAAATCTTGGAGGAATTTAATATCAGGAGAAGATTATCTTTAAAAAAATCATTTCTCCATGTTATAGAGATTTAGACACATCTAGTATGTGAAAAGGTTTAATAGCTGTTTATAAATTTTACTGCCACTGTCAATAACTTCATGATATATTAAGCCAGTTAATAGGTCAACAGAAAATATTTATAACTTGCTATAAACAGTTTACCCAGGAATAAACTTAATTTCTAATGATAATGACACATAAAAGTCAATGAATATGAATTTTAATCTTTTATCTTAATTTAAACACAGTTTTACCATTTGCTGTAAACACCGTGAGCAGAGGTAGAAAGTACTGATTTTTCTAACTCTGGGCAAAAATCTCTGAAAGCATCCAAAGGGAGTTTTATGGCCCTGGAAGAAGAAATTAGCAACACCTCTGGTACAAAAAGCCATATAATTAAGAAAGGCTTGGGAAGACTTCCCTCATTTTCGCCAATTTTAGACAATACCTCCTTTTCCACATATCTTTTGCGAAATTTAATCTTGCTATTTGATTGTTTTTTCACACCCACATCCCATAATTTATCCCAGGCTAAGGATAACCCTGCAGCCTGGCCCTGCAGCTCTCCACCATCACCACGGACCCCAAACAGCCAGCCCCGAATGCTGATGTTGGCAAAGGGTCCATCCCCTCAGTGGATAAAGTCTGACCATCCTTTGCTATCCAGGGGCAAAATTAATTCACATTAACACTGCAGATGTGGCAGTTCATTTCCAAATAATCGGGACACACAGATTCCTATAGATCCCCAAACCTACAAACCAGGAAATGCCCTTATTGCCATTATGTTCCCAACTTGCACACAACATGGTTGGCAGAGAACAATGATCTCCCCACTATTCAGCTGCACTGGATCAGCCCAAATTCCTGCTTATTCCCAGGCCTGGTCAGTCATATCAGCCCTAAACATCCTCTCCTTGGACCTCCATCCCTTGGCCATGGCCATGAGACCTTACACAAGTAAGGCCTGCCAGGACTCTCACCAAGGATTTTGTGCTACAAAGTTGATTGCACCCAATTAATTTTTTATATTTAATATTAGGCTTTATTAATCTAGTATTTTATTAATAGAATTTCTAAATATTTAATGCCAATTTTTATATGTAATACCAAGACTTATTAATCTACTAAATTTTATTAATAGAATTTTTGTAACTTTTTTTTTTCTTTTCTTCCTTCTCCCCCCTCCAGATCAATTCTGTAATTTCAACAATATTGCAACACCAGAGCAAAAACCAGACAATCCATCCTCTGAGACTGGGATGTTTAAGGACAGCACTTACACTTTGCTTGGGAAGGAGGAGGAAAGAGTAAGTTCTGTGGCCTTATTTCCTCCTGCCAGTGCCTACCAGGGTGACTGCAGACCTGAGATCCAGCAGCCCCACCTAATGAGCCCTAATTATACTTTATTTGTGTGTTAAGAGTAGATTCAACAGCTCACTATGCCCCTGTTAAGCAACTCCTCAGCTGCACATTCCTGAGGCACCGTGTGGGATTCCACTCTGCCTGTAATGGGATTTTTTCCCCCCTCCAAATTAGTAACACAGTCACATAGCAAATTGGAATATGCATGTGGCTTCAACACTCATATGGCGTTGCCTTCTCCTCTTCCTGACACTTTTGATGTTGCTCCCTTTCATCGTCGTCACCGTCCTGCTTCAGCTGCAGACTTCACATCTAAGGCCTTGTGCAGGGCATAATTAGAAGCTGCAGGACCAAGACACGAAGGTTGGGCTCTTGTTTTCCAGGCAGCAGCTCCGGGAAGGGCAGCTGGTCTCTCCGCGGATGGGGACAGTGCCCACCCCACAGGGACCTTGTGTGGCACCTCAGCTTGGCCACCTGGGCACCAGTGGGGTGAACTTGGACACCCCCTCCTGAATCACCTTCATTAAGGTGAGGGAAACTCCCCAAAATCACAGGAGCTCTCTCTCACCTCTCCCATCTCAGGACTCTCCCTGCCAAGTTGGGCTGGGGAAGGGAAGAGCCGTGGACATACCCTCCTGTGCTGGCAGAGCCAAGGGAGCTCTTCCTTACCTCCAATGAACCAGGCACAAGGATTTCCACCTTCTAAATATCATTTTCTTACCCTCACAAGGACATAAATAGGAGTTGCAGTACATTAAACCCTTTGCCTTGCCTTGGACTCCATATCTAGTGTCCCTGTGTCCCTTTCCATTTGGAAATACATTTTGCTTGTAAATGTCAGAGTTCCACTATAGTGCAGTACAACCAGGGAGTTTTCAGTTTGCTGTTGCATAAGAGGCATCTTAATAGCCAAAAGAACAACTATTTATCTCTGAGAAGGTCTGAATAAATGGGATTTATTGCAATTGTGCAGTTGGCTAATCACATCATGTTTGTTTTCCTGGAAAGGGATGGTATTTGGAAAATAAACTTCTTTTTGTAAGAAAACCTGTGTACCTGTCCAACAAAAACATCCTTTTAGCCTGAAAGAAGGACACCACCAGCCCTCCCCAGCTGTCAAGCCCTTGGAGAGCAGACCCCAGGGTGAAGGCACTGAGAGCCAAGGAAGCCAGAATAGCTTTGAGACAATTTATTGTTGAACTGCAAGGGGGTGAGGACAGCATGGACAAGCCTCCTGCTCACCATAAGCTCTATCCCTACGCAGTGATTTGCAGGAGCACAGTTTGATTTGGCTTCAAAGAGAGAGGGGAAATCTAGTTTAGATATTGGGAAGGAATTCCTGACTGGGAGGGTGGGCAGGCCCTGGAACAGGTTGGGCAGAGAAGCTGTGGCTGCCCCTGGATCCCTGGGAGTGCCCAAGGCCAGGCTGGACGGGGTTTGGAGCAGCCTGGGCTGGTGGGAGGTGTCCCTGCCCATGGCAGGGGCTGGCACTGGGTGGGCTTTAAGGTCTCTTCTAACCAAACCATTCTGTTATTTAATGAATTGGTGGCTCTCTGCCTTTTAGGTGTCACAAGGCTCACCCCAATACCTGGCCAATGTTGTTTGGTGTCAGAGGGACCTATAACCACTTTGAAGAACCTTGCTTGGCATGCTGGGCTCACCTAGTGCTGCTCCATGGGAAATTCTGATTTCACTGATTTTTAGAGAGGAAAAAAAGGACATTTCCACTATTACTAATGGCAATGCCTGGAAGAAAAAAAAATAGATGAAGACACAACTGTGTATTTACTCAAAACACTCCAGTATAAAATAATAAAGTTCTAAAACAAAAGGTACCTCATCCTGCTGCCACCCCACTGGGCACCACACCGAGGGGTCTCTGGCAGGAGAGCAATTTTCTTACAATGCCTCAACATTCCACAAAATTAGGCACAGTCTACGTGTTAAGGAGGGAGCGTCAGATCAGCTCTGGCTTTGAATTCCCTTGCTTTTGTCAGCCTCATTATTACAGCTCCAATGTTATTAAAATGCTGCTCTTCGTCTGTTAATAATCATTTCCCTTCTCTATCTCTGCCACATGAACTTTAGAACACTGTGAAATGGGTTTTGTAGTTGCATGTTTTTTTCAAGTTCATTGATCAAACATTTGTACATTTTAATGTTATAAATAATTGAAGAGCCTTCATTTTTCAGTGTTAAAATTAACTTTTCTGTTCTGCCTTTTAAAACTAGAACAAGGGGAAGTGTAATTTAAGCCATGAAAAGGCTGCAAAATACGTGAAACTCTCTGTAACCCTTTTCTGTGAGAGTCTCCTCGTTTTACTTTGATTCTTGCAGAGACTGAAGTGTGCACAGGCAGCCCTTGACAGGCTCCTCCAGCAGGTTACTAGCTAGAGGAGTTCACCTATTTCAGAGAAGTCTTTAAACATGGGCTGGATACAAGGAGACTGTTTGAAGCCACCCAGCAGGTTTGGGAAAGCTGGGGGCAGGGAGGACTTGGAGGAGGTGGGTGCAGAGGAGCCAGACAGGGATGTTCACATGAAGGACAGCGCTTTGCTTCTCAGGGAACATTTTGCTTCTCTTCCCCACGTGTGTGTTAAACAAGAATGAGACCTCTGGAAGGAATGAACACAGGAATGGCCCAGGAAGCACAGGGAGTGGGAAGAGGAAAGCATAAGGTTGCCTCTGGCAGGGAGAGGGAAAGCAGGATGCAAACCTGCACTGGCATTCTGTGAGTACAGTGGAAAGCTCTTAAGTCGGATATCAAATCACCATTCCTGGAGATCCCAGATCCTTCTGCTACACCAGAAGTTTAAACCAAACACTTGTACAGACCCACAAAGGATAGCAAGAGGGCTTGTCCCTGTCTCAGCCCTCAAATTGGGCTGAGGACCCAACAGATGAATGTCCTGCAGTTTGCACAAGGCTGTGAAACCATCAGCAAAATGAGCAGTGTTTGGGCTTGTGTGACAACTTTGTGATGTCAGACATGACCCCTGAGGTCCTTCACTAAAGACCTAAGCCTGACTCTTAAGTCTAGGTCAGAGGCAACCTCTCAGGTCAACCAAAGTTAATCACCAGTACTGGTACACAAACTGCTGCTGGGGCAGCTGCTGAAATGAATCAACGTGGACAAGCCTAATATTTCCAGCTTTTGGATGACTATCACAAGCAGATGCTTACCCAAGATGTATCAGAAGACACTCAACCTCCTCCACTGAGAAGCTGTGCTGGGAATCTTCCTGCGAGGGAGTTCCCATGGGGGATGGCTGGGCCTTCCTGACTCCAGCCAGGATGGAGATGACGTGGGAAAGGCAGATCCCAAATGCTGATTCAATCAATTTTGCTGGGGGAGACAGTCCCTGGAGCATCTTCATCCCAGTGGACACGGGTATGGGAGAGGACAACTTGCCCACCAGTGGAGTTTTTGCTGACCAAACATCCACGAGATAAGGCTCCCTGAAAGTTAGGATGAAAACTGTGAAACTTTACATTAAAAGAGGTAAACCATAAATGCTGGATGTTCCCCCACCCTCTGATCACTGCTCACTTGCTACAAATTTGATGAAAATCGTGTTGAGTGAAATGGAGATTTACTGAAAACACTAAACCCAATGTTGGTGTAGCAAGTCACCCCTGGGCACTGCCCTGCCTGGACTCATTTCAAAGCAGGCAGTGCCAGAGCCACTGTGATGCCACAGAAAGACAGCCTGCTCCTCAATGCCAGCTTAAGAAAATGGGCAAAGACACCTCTGCAGCAAATCCAGTTTGGCCTGTGCTGTTCCCCTGTGCCAGAGCCAGTCTGGCCACTCACAGCAGCACGTTGGCCATGGGTGATGGAGAAAGAGCCAAGGAGCAACTGGCAGAGTTAAAAGCAGTAAGTTACAATAGTAGCCTGGTTGTGGCATCACATCCATGTCTTCAGAGAGCTGTAAACTGGAAGACCCATAACATGGGGTGAAAGAGAAGGGAAATCCAGAAAACAAACGCTTGGTTCTCTTGCTATCAACCACAGCTTTGATTTCTCTTTTTCAACCCACTTCAAAAACAAGGGTTAAAGAAATGAAGAGTGGGGAAAAAAGAATCAGAAACACATTGAAGCGAGCTGAATTGGTGGGTAGGGTGAGGTTCTGCTCTTCACGCCCCACTGTCAGATCCAGGAGATGCAGAGGAAGGAAGGCTTTCATCATCTCCCCAACAGACAGGAAAAACAAAATAAATAAATAAAACCAAAAGGCAAACAACTTTTAGAAATTATCACAGGTCGGGTGCACGCACAGCTCATTCTTGCAAACTCCATCCCCAAGTGTGCCGCTCCTGCCTCCCTCCTCAGCAGGGAGCTTTGGAGGATGCTCTTTCAGCAGAAGTTGGGTCGTCGGGGACAGCTCCATTGCACAGGCAGTGGTTGCACAGCCCCCCTGCACACAAATCCTGTGGTCCCTGCCAGGTAGGTCCCACCCCACTCCCAGGGATCCCTTTGGCTCTCGTGCCGGGTTGCCCCCATGCCAACACACCCTAAAGAACATTTCTCAATAATTTCTTGGAGCTACTTGAAGGGATGATGGCCTGGTGGTGCACAGCGTTACTGGCCCCTCCAACAAACACTCCAGCCCTCAGTTTTAATCTTGGAATTCTCTGCATCTTCCAAGTTTTAGTCCACAGGAGGTTTCCCCCCTTTCTTTCCCTCCTCAGGGCCAACTGGTGGGGATGGATTAAGACAAGCACAAGCAGCTCTGCATGGTGAATTCTCTCGGTGTGACAGCTGGTTTGAATGTGTTACAGGATTGAGTAAAACGTTGGTTCCATATTCAAAAAGAGCCTCAGCTTTTCCAAAAGGGGTTTGGCTCCTCCACAAGAAGTTCAGCTGCTGATATTCACTTATTTAATTCTTCACCAAACATGCAGAATCTCTGACAACCATTTGTTTAAATTACTTACACGACTTGCCGTTTTAATCTTTTTTTCCTATTAATCTGTGACAAACCATGGAATTTAATATTTTTTACCATGACTAATGTATGAAATTTGTTAGCTTTGTCTGTAATTTACAGAGAGCCCTGAATAATTGAGCCTTTAAGTTTAAAGGCTTATATTTTGTTATTCTAGCTGTGATTGCTTGTAATGGTTTGAAGAACCTGAGGGGCTTTAGTGATGGGTGCCAACATGAAATACTAACACTGATCTCAGCCCTCCTCATTCTCTGTTTCCCTCCAGTTATTACTGGGGGGAAAATGAAAGAAAATAAATAAGAGATAGCATGGGGAGGGGAGAAGAGCAGGGAATTAATGTAGACCAAGGACTGCACAAGAGGAAAGAGTTTCTAACACCTCTGCTGTCAAATCTCAGCCTACTCATTGTTTACCCTTGTTTAATGCACTGATGAATGACACTGTCAACCATAGCTCAATTATGTGTTTCAAAAATAACAATGATAACAGAAATATAGGTATATAAGGCAGCTTTCTGCAACCTACAGAAGTCCCTGATCCTAACACAGATACCTGCTGCCCCAGCCATGAAGCTCTGTAGCTCAGTAAAGCTCTGCCAGCCGGAGACCCTCAGGAGTCACCCACTGAGGGGACATTGTGCCTCTACATGACAAAGCCACACTTTTCCAGGTCATCTCCACCAAAGACAAGCACAACAGTGACATGAGCAAATTGCCACGTGAACCAGAAGAGAGAGACCCACCGAACCCGCTGTCCCCACCACTGCCCAGGTTTTGGAGGCTGAATGAAGGGGCAGGACCTCACCTTTCACAGCGCTCCAGCCCGTATTTGCTCTGCTAGAAAGCTGCAAGGGGTTTGATTCAGAAAACACTTGCTCACAGACCCATAACGACCCGGTAATTGCTCAGAGGACAATCCCTGGAGGACCATCCCCTGCCCTCCACGTGGCAGGGCGAGCATGAAGACCAGGAGCATCCTGCTGACCACTGAAACGCCAGTGAGATCTCCCTCTGTCATCGGAAAGACGGAAAGGAGCACAAAGGGGCTCCTGCTACACATAAACATCAGAAAATAGGTCTTAGAAGGAGGCAGAATACAAAGTGATCTAATGGCACCTCAGCATTAAACCAGGGAGCACAGAATGCCTTCACACAAGGATGTTTTTATATATATATATTCCTCAGGTCATGTTATTTCTTTTAAATATTAATCAGAAAAATTGGAAAGCTTTATTATAAAGATGACAAATGCTACTGTGCCTCGAGGAAAGGTTGAGCACAGGATGTGCAAACTCGTACTTATTTGATTCAACATGGTGACTGTGGACTGCACTTTTAATGAGGGAAATAAAACATTCTCTTAATTGGCTATAAAAGGATGTGCACCACAGACTCACTGAAACATTAGGCTGCATAGCTAGGACCTACTTTGTAACAATGCCTCATTTTTATTAATATTATTTTTATTGGTTGGGAAATCTATGAGTTTATCTATGTGGTAGGAACAAAAGGCTTTAAGGGTTTTTTTTCCCTTTTTTCTTTTTTTTTTTTTTTTTTTTTTTTAAGGGAGCAAGGAAAAAAAATTATTCTACACAGGGTAAATTGAAAACATCAGTGTACCCTACAGAGCAATAGCACTTTATCATGATTTATACATGGGAACATAACTGTTGCCAAAAAACATAGGTGACCTCTCCCTACCCTATATTAATAATTACAGTATGGAGATGGAAGGATGATATGCAGGACACTCCTCTGTGCTACAAAAAATGAGGGGGGCAGTTGTTTAAGAAATACAAAAAGAGAGGCAAATTTGACTAGTAAGTGTTGACAGGCATTGCATCTCATGCAATGTAAAACACATTCTTGGAATTCACCCAAAACTCAGGTTTTAGTCCAACTGTTCATACTATTTATTCTTTCCTTTTTTTAAAAAAATAAAAAAAATGAAGGAAGAACACACTCAGAACACCCTTTCTGGTCAGGCTCCGGTGAACACAGAGCAACCCCTCTGAACCCTGCTGTGAAATACAAACTACAGGAAGGGGCTGCCAGAGGCAGAGCTGAAATCTTGGTGATATTTGGTGACAACTCCTGAATCCCAAGCAGAGGGTTCTGGGGTCACTGCAGGGCTTTTTGTGTTCCTTAACAGGTCCCTCCACCCATCATGTTAAGGCCACTTGCCCTACCTGAGTTTCATTATTGTATTAAGGAGAATTTTCATTACAAAAACCACAGAGAATTAAGTAGGCATTTTTTATAGAGACATCTTTTTTTAAAAAGCATTTTCCCTGCCCTTTACCCTGTAAAAGCTTAAGTTCATCCTTTAAAGGCCCACCTGAAGTTTTCCTTTAAATAATTACAGTCACCCAAAAAGGGAGGAGATCCCACACAGGAGCTTCTCCACTCACTGCCAACACTGGGATTGCAGAGGAGCTGCCACCCCCCTGCCCAAGACATCAGCCTTGGTGTGTAATTTAACAAATAAAGCCCAAAGCACCCCCTAGAATAGAAAGTGAAAAGGAAATTCCAAAACACATCAGCAAAGGCTGCTTCAGTTTACAAATTCACGTTGAAACCTGTTAGTGATAGTGTTCGTAGGAGTTTTTAGAAAGCACCATAAATTATGATTCTAAACTTGACATATGATGGAGCTTCCTGGATTAAACATCCCTGATACCTTTTTCCCCAGAAGACAAGGCAGAAAGAATTCTTATTCCTAGCTCCACAATTGATTTTTCATGTCCTTTGGCTTACGAAAAGCTGACCCAGAAGGAACACACCATCACTCTGTGCTAACTCCTCTCCTTGTGCACCTCTGGGCAGGCAGCAGCAGGTCTGGACGCAGCACAGGTGAGGAACTGCACTAAACCCAGCTGCACTGGGGAGGCTTGGCTGGAGCAGACACATTTTCCCTCCTAAATGCCAGGTTTAAACTCTCCTCCTTCAGGGCTAAGACCTCTAAAGGGACTGGACAGAAGAAATCTGACACCCACAAAAAAACCGAGGTCTTGATTTGATATCAAACCTAATGGCAGACACAGCAGCATCTTTAGATCAGGTAAGAGGAGGCAGCAACAGACTACACTGATTTAAATCCCCCATTCTCTATTTTTCTTAGGTGAGTTTTGTCTCCTGCTAAACCTTTCAGGCCCTGGAAAATGTAAAGCTAAAGCAGGAAGCACAGGTTTAAATTATGTCAGACAAGATCAGACAGTGCCTGGAGCAGACAGGCTCTCTGCAGGTCCTCACTGCAATGCTGCTCGAGCAGCCTTCTGGGAGAGGAGCAGGACCTGGGGAGCTGTGAGCAGAGCTGAAAACATGATTGGAAATAAGGCAGCTGCCCGTGCTGGGGGTCACCACCACTGCCTGCTGCAGTGGGCCTGGCAGGGCATCCCCCCCGTGCTGTCCCAGCTCACCAAAATCTGCACTGGGACTTGGCTCCTTTCAGCCCCGTGGAATGGTAGGACCACTGATGCCTGGAAAACAACCCTGAGTGCTGTTGGAAGGACAGGGAGGGGTTTCTTAAGATGACCTCTGGCTTCCTCAGGCAACTGAAATGACCAGTTCTGCATCACAGTATGCAGGTTCCAGAAAGATGATGGGATTAGACACCTGAAATTAGGGGAGGGTATTTTTCCATGCCTGGTTGTAGCAGCAGCTATTCTGATATCAGCTCCTTGCTAAAATCAACACTCAAGTCCACTTTATCCTATTCCCAGCAATTACAGCTACTTCGAATAGGGAATTTTAATTCAAGAAGTAGAATAAATGTCACTCCTGGAACACGTACATTACTGTAATCTAATGTGAGTAAGAAGTCACTTGAGATGGAGAAACGCAACAGCCCCTTTAGGGCTACTGCCAGAGCAGAGGCAACAAAAGGGAAACCCTCGTTAATCCATTGGAAATATCATGTTAATAAATGAAAATGAGATAATGACTTTTGTGGGGAGCTGAATCTTGTCTAAAGCCTCTTATGAGCTTCATGTGTCTCAATTAGGGACTATGTTACAGGGTAAAAAAATGAAAAAAATCAGCTGCAGGCTGAACACAATAAAAAACAAAGTTAAATAAGGAAATGTGATTGATATTATTATTATTATTGCAACCCTCTTGCCTGCCCTGGAAGTGTCTTATGGTACAGATCCACCCCAAGCTCCCATTACAGCCTTTAATTGGTATTTCAGGAACTGTTCCTGCCACTCAGGAAATGACCACGGTTTTCTTTCCTCTTTCATATTGAAGGTCACCAAGTCAAAACCCATTTACCTTGTCTGATTTCACCTCGTACACCTGCACACAGGTAAACTGGGGTGTTCCAACACCACCTGCACAGTCACAACCACCTCACACAGGGAAGGGCCAGTGCAGACCAGACTGGGAAACACAGACAGGAGGAGTGGCTGTGGCTGTGGACAGGGAGCTTCCTGCTGGGCAGGGGGGGCACAGCATCCCCCCAGATTTCAGCATCTGAGCAGGAAGGAGGACTCTGCCCACAGCAAACTATCCCTTACAGATTTTATGGGGTTTCACTCCATGGTGCCTAATTCTTTCACAGCTAAGCCCTCCTCAGAGTTTCAGTTCTCTGAGGTTTTGGTGGAGGAGGTGTTTGACACAAAACCAGAGCTGCTCTGCTTCAGACCCATCTAGAAGGTGCTGCATATGAACCTTCATTAGCTTACAGACTCCCAGAGTCTTCTCTGAGTTATCCTTTTACAGCAGAGGTATTTCTTTGCAAAAACCCCTACTGTTCATTGAGGTTGTCTGTTAAGCAATTAAATAATTCTACATCCTCATTAACTGGTCGCTAGCATTCAAAAATGAGAAACTTAAATGAAAAACAGAACAAAAATTACAAAACAAATGGACAAGAGACATGATGCACTAGTGGAAAAGCTGGAGTCCCCATCCCTGGAGGGATTTAAAGCTGTGTGGATGCAACACTTGGGCACATGAGTTTGTGGTAGTCTTGGAAGTGCTGAGAAAAGGTTGGATTGGATGGTTAAAAGGACTTTGCCAACACAAATGATCATTTAAAACTGAATATTTCACTTTTTCAAACATTTTTGCTAAATATCACTTCTCCAAAATAGAATTAGGTTCACTTTTCCCACTGTTTCCATTGTTCATTCTTTCTGTTGGCATTCAGTTTTTATCTTGTTCTTTTAACTCACAAACTGATAGCTCTTCAGGAGTTCAGTTATTATAAGTTCATTTGGTATTCATGGAAAGAGCAGTGATTATAATGAATTCATTTGATATTCATGTGCATGTGACATGTCCTTCGGTGGCAGTGCCACTGTCACTCAGCACTCATTAGGTGTGCTCTGCCCTGGTGGTGGACGTTCCCATCCCAGTCCTCTCCATGAGCAGGGTGCTGGGACCAGGCTCAGCACAGAAACATCACTCTCCCTCTTCTACTGATCGCTTCTTATGTAAGGAAAAGCAGTTTTAGCATCATAGGATTCAATAAAATACACAATTTCTCTCTCAGAAGGGTTTTGTAGGTTTTTTTTTTAAACTCCTTCTCTTCCTCTCAGCTCCTCAGCCCTGTGCAATTCTGAAGATGTGCAGGAGTTCCTCCAGAAGAAGAATTTATGACAACATATTTGCTTTATGTTCCTCTGCTCTTGCTTTTCAACCACAACACTTCAGTGGGATCTTTTGCTTCTGAAACACTAAACTTGCCAGGATTTCAGGAACAGCTTCCCACCCAAAGAGCCCTTTGTGCGTGTGCCAGGCTGTGATGCTGTTGTTGAAAAGAGCTCAGGTTTTGATAAGACTGCAAATTCCCCGCTCACCTTCATCCAGAAGCAACCAAGTCACCAGAGTTTTGTCATGATTTTATACAGTACTGTTAGTGGGGATGATCCAAAGGCCCTGGAGGATTTCAGGTCACACTCAATTCAATGGGATTTATGTCCTTGAAACATTTTGGCCCCTCTCAAATCCTCCACTCATGAACCACGCCAGTGACTGACCGTGAGCGTCAGGAGGTGCGTCGTCCTGGGAGCCACCAGAGGTACTTCAAACACATGAGCATGGCTAAGGTCAGAAGTTTCTCCAGAAGTCTAATATAGATGTCCCCAGAGCAGCCAGCTCTGTTCACCTTAATCCTGAGTCAACACTGCCTGTGTAAGTGCAGCCCGTGCCTCGTCCTCCGGGGCCACTCCGGCACTTCAAGTTGGATGCAGGAGCCTTGATGGGTTTGGCTGCATTGCACAACACCAGGGAAAGAAACCTGCCTCTGCTTCTTGAGGAATTCAAAACATCAAGAAGGCTTTACTTCCTACCAGGACCAAACCTCCTGCAGGCACTGGACTCTCCAGGTCCAAGGAAGCACCAGGAGTCGCTCCCAGGCATCCAAGAAGACCCCATCAAAGCCATGTGTTGCCTTAACTTTGGCACACGGGATCAAACATAAAAAAGGAAGGAACAGAGAAGGGTTCATGTCTCTATACAAACCAATTGTTCTGAAAGAAACCTGATGCGCACTTAAAACCAGGAAAAAAAAATAAATTATTGGATTTTGTATCCTGAAGGCTGGCCAGGAGTTACAGGGACAGTGTTTGGGTAAACAGCAGGGAAAGCTTCTTGCAGTGTGTTCCTCCACCTGAATACTCATGGACATTCTGTGAACAGAAAGTGCAGTGATGTGCCTTTTTGCCAGCAAATCCTTCTTGTGCTCAACCTGGTTCATCACAAACACTTGCAGTACTCTCTGTGGATCCTTTACCCACCCAGAGGGCACATTTTACCTGCAAAGGGCCTTGGTCATGTGTTTTCACTCCCCCTTTCTGAGGTTACACCCACGTGTACATGGATGAAGTGCCTGATCCTTTCCTCAAGCAAACAAAACTTCACCCAACTCGCTGTGGTTGATGAACACACTGACAGCAGAGCTTCCTGTCCACAACAGGGACCTACCTCTCAAAACTATTTGTGGACAAATTGTTCAAGAACTGATTTCTTCCTAGCCCAAACCTACTAATGGTTCTTTAGCAAACTACACGTCAGGCTCAGAAACTTCACAAAATGAGTTATTTCAGCAGCTTAAAAGACTGAAATAAGCTGCTCTCTCTGGTTGCACTTCGGTGCTTCCCCCAGCCCCGACACACAGCTGGCATAAAGTTCTAGGAGCTGATGTTGTCTCAGCTGAAAGATTGAGATCAATTGCAGCTCAGTCCAGGAAAACAGGCGGATTCAGCATTCCTCTACCCAAACATGTGCCCTCCCCAGGCTTAGCATCTCCTCAAAACACTGAAAAAAATGCATTCATTGACTGCTTGCTTATACTCTGAGAGCAAGATGAGGCCAAATATCAATACAGGGAGACATGCCTTGAAACAGGGCTGTTGCACAGCCCTCTGTGCTGCTCTGCTGCTCCCAGTAAGTGCACGGCAACAATTTGCATCGAACTCTCAAGGCTTTTCTGCACAAGTCAATTCAGATCAATGGGGAAAGGCTTTTACAAAGAAAACAAGTGTTGTGTGGAAAAGAGTTCAGGCAGCAGGGACGTTTCACAGTTGGGGTTGGCAAATCAACAGACTTTTATCTGTAGTAAAGGGGAAAAAAGCCTGTCAGCTTTAAATTGTGCACCGATTTCCAGCATGTTTGGAGGGTTAGAGGCACGTGGTGCTTGATGAGGCAGCTCACAGCAGCCTCTGTAGCAGGGTGAGGCACTGGCAAAGCTCATAACTGGGGGAAAATACACATACAGGAAGCAGGAATGGCAAGTCCATGCACCTGACACCAGTTTAGAGGTCTGGGGTAAAGCCTGTTATTGACCTGCACAGGACTTCAAAGGCAGATCTGAGCAGCTCCCAGTGAATTTGGCATTATCTTGACAAACCCAGTGCTCCATCTGGTTTGGTGGTTATGGGATGATGCAGTATGAAAAGGTTCAACACTGACTCACTGCTTGAATTGTGAGGGTGAATTATGGACTGAAAGAGTTCTCACTTTTTTCCTGAATAGCAGCTATTAATGACTCATTCCTGAAGGCAACAGGGGAAGATGCAGACAAATGAGAAGCAGGTTAAAGAAGAAATATGGTTTCATTGACACAACAGCTTCATGCCCTGGAAAGAGACTCAAGTTATTTCAGCTCATATCAGCTCCAGTTTTTGCTCCTGTTAGTGGCATGAAGTAGCTGCAATAATATTTTCTGTTCAGCTCTGTGGGACAACTTTAATTAAATTAACAAAAGTTAAGTGAAAAATTAAGAAAGAAAAAAAGTGACAGGGAACTTCAAAGCAGGCAGTTCTGAAAAGAAAGGCACCTGAGCAGTCAAAGAAAACTCTTGCAACTTGGATCTTGGCTCTACAACTAGAATCACAAGCTGGTTTGGATGGGGAGGAACATTAAAGATCATCTTGTTCCACTCCCTGCCGTGGGCAGGGACACCTTCCATTATCCCAAGACCCATCCAACCTGGCCTTGAGCACTTCCAGAGATGGGGAGTCCACAACCTCTCTGGGCAATTCTGGACAAACAGATGTATTAGATCACTGGTTTACTTAATATTTTATTATTTCCAGTTCATAATCATATAAAAATAAAATTTTTAGGGCCATCTCTCCTAATCAAACCCACGAGGAGCAAATCTATAAATGGATGTGAACAACTTCAACTGTTGAAAAGCATTTCCTTCTTTCCCATTGGGTAAGAATTTTATTTAAAGGTTTCAGTCGAGTCTTATTTATGTCAGTTTTCCAACTATCTGCAAGAAGGAAGAAACCCCACCCTGAACAAACATGGTTTAGTAAGTGCATTTGAATAATTAAGAAAAACATGGGTGGCTTTGTGCTGTGCTCTTACAATCTGGTGGAAAAAGTGGTTTTTTAGAGCAGAGGAGAGGTTGTTGTGCTCGTCTGTTCTGGCTCACATCACATCAACAGTGTCACTGAGCATTAGGCAACAGTGGTATTTCTATTTTTGTGCATAAAGTTCAGTACACATTGGATAAGAGAACACACAGGCAGCTCCCATTACTAAAAATATTGTCTACTACCTCCGTTTTTCTCATCTTATTTCTCCATAAATTAGTACCCTACTACAGGGTTACAATTAGACTACTTTGCATGTCATACACACAGCAAAAATATTTATAGGCCAGCAATAAAATTAATAAGACCTCTGCTAGATAGGTCAGAGCACATAGACACACATTCCCTGTGCTCCATGGCATTTCAGGACTGATGTTCTTTCTGGATTTATCTGGCAAACCCAGACCCTGGCACGTGTCGTGCCTGCAGCAGTGGGACTCCATTCCACTGCTGTGCCTAACAGAGCTCTTCAGGACTGAGAATATCTTGATTATAAAAATATTGTTGTAAATATTAAATAAAGTTCTTTTCCCCCCTCCCCCCCATTTTTTCTTTCTGTTTTCCTCCTCACACCATGAATTTGGGGGATTTTATTTACCACCCAGTCAGGAGACATGGGAACGAATGGCCTCCGGGAATGATTCAGCAGGAGGATGCAGGGAATATGCCAGGATAACTCCTTTGGGTACAGCTCTGGCCTTTCCTTGTGTCTCCTGGGCAGCTCATTTAGACAAGGAAGGTACCACCTACCTACTGATCCACCAGCACTGCCTGCACATCATCCCTTCCTTGCATGTCTTAACTATTAAGATTAATTCTTTGGCCTTTAACTATAAAACCAGACAAGATATGGGTTATGCTAGAAAAGGACAGAGCTGATTTCTGCCCCCCAGCTCCATTTATCCCTATTTTCCACCACACAAGGCAATGAAAGCAGCTCCTTTTTCATCCTGCAGCAAAAACTTAACAGCTTCTTTCACCCTGCTTGAATCAAACACGTTCACATTCTCATTTCAGCCACCTTTTTTTCTTTAGTCTTATTTTATCAACACACATCCTGGGATTCTGAGGAAATCGAAGAAGTTTATCTCTAGTTCATCTCCTCTCAAATTCTTCCTCAGCATCTTGAAATCTTCACATCAGATCATCTTTTAAACAGCTTGTTTCTCCCCAAAGCAAGTCCACACCCAGGTTTCCCAGACAACTGGGATGCTGTGGTGTTCTACTTGGGGCAGAGCAGCCCACAGAGCTCCAGGCAAGTGCTTTACAACATGCCAGATTAAACTCTTAAGATCTTCACAGTTCATAGTTTATGGGTTTACCTCTGCTTTGCATTAGTGCTGCAAATCTTCCCTTTCCCACCCAGATTTCTGCCATATTTATCTGTTTGGTGAATATTCCCACAATTTAGAGCTACAGGGGTAAAAAATTAAAAACTCAAAAAAATCTACTGTTTGTCTTAAAAGGAGGTGATGGACTACTCTCCCCCACACTTCCCCAACATTACAGAGAAGTTCTCTGCAGATTTAGTCCATCATCTCCACTTTATTCACCTCACTGGACACCACCTTTATTCAAGTTTTTTCCAGAGAATGCACAGAGCTACAGTTCAACCCTCACTATCACAGAATCAGTGAGGTTGGAAGAGACATCCAAGATCACCCAGCCCACCCTGTGCCCGATGCCCACCCTGTCCCCCAGCCCAGAGCACTCAGTGCCACGGCCAGTCCTGCCTTGGACACCTCCAGGGCTGAGCACTCCAAACCTCCCTGGGCAGCCCCTGCCAGGTCTTGCCCACCCTGTCAGTGAAGAAGGGCTGTTAAATTAGTTGGAGATTTGTCCAGGCTCCTGTTACACCTCCCATCCCTCCCTTTAAACCAGCGTTGCTCCAACCCCCTCCCCAGTTACCTGAGCACTCCTTCCAGATCAGTGCTGTGATCCCAAAAAGGACAGAACTAAGCCCAGTGCTCCCACCCGTGCCTGCTTTCCACATTATCTCCCCCAAAAAACCCCACTGCTATGTCAGACAGGATTTACCCTTTATGAAACCATGCTGACTGGTTTATTTCTCCAGATGTTTTGTGATCTCATCCTTTATTAATGTTTCCAGAACCTTGCCCAGCACCAAGGTCAGACGTACTGGTCTCTTATATCCCAGCTGCCTTTCCCAGTCCTTTTTCCCCCCCTCCCCTCCAAACTGGGGTTGTATTTGCTTCTCTCTATTCCCTTGGTGTCTTCCTTGTCCCCGAGGAGCCAAGAGAAAAACCTTCATTTATTGAACCAGTAATCTCTTCAGTGATCTTGTTAAAGATTCCCCAGTACATAACTCCAAGTACCTTGGAGCTTCCAGGGATTTTTAACTTATACAAGATTTATTCTGGTAGAAAATTATCATAACCCAGAAACTTTGCTTCTGTTCAACCTTGTGAACGCTGAGTAGAAAGACACATTTAGGCAGAGGATTTCAAAGTGAGCTTGGGGATCTGGGTGCTCAGTTCCCACTGCAATTAATGGGACAGGGGCTTCCAAACCTCCTAAATAGTTAAGAAACCATAACCTAAATGTAAAATCCACTAAACCTGTACATAACCTATTAAAATGGTATATGATTGAGTATATGCCTTCAATTTGTAATCATACTTTCTTGGTAAATATTCACACCTTGGTTAACAATATATATTTGCAGCTGAGATAATTCAATAGGGCAGCTGGTGAGGGGATCTGTATTTATTTATTTCTTCAGGCTGCTTGACACCCTGAACTCCACCAGGACACACCTGGATGACCTCAGCTTGGTGAATGTCCTCAGTTTTCACATGTTAGATGATGCCATGTGCAGACAGAAGCTTCTCTTCTGTCCTTGGTGTTGCCTCCAGCACCAGACACAGTCCTGGAGGTACTTTCCATGTCCTCCTGTGCACACACAGTGCCAGTTAGAGAAAGTACTTGTTTTTTCCCCAAAATTTCCAAGTGCAAGCAAAGCACAAATAATAAAGAGCTTTTAAATGTCAATTCCTGCTTTTCTGCAACCTTTGCACAGGACTGTTGGCTGACTCATCACCTGAACCTCCTTCCTTCAGCATTCATCTCTATGTTAATGAATTCCATTCATTTCCACATCACCCCAACATAATTTTCCATAGGTTTCCCAACTGATCTGCACTGCCTCTGTTATCACTCAGCCATGCTTTGAGAGCTGAAGACCAGCCTGCTGCAAAGCCCTTGCTCTGGTTTGGTCCCTGAAGAAGCCTGAGAACACAGAGGTGACAGAAGACAACATGCCCATCCCACTTCCCCAGCACAGCAAATCCATCCTGCACCCACAGCCCCCACTCTACCACCTCAGTCAAGCCAGGTGAAGTTTCAGAAAGCAGAAAGAAATTCCATCCGATTTCTAAGTACACTCTGGATAACATATCTCTCTACTTTCAGCTCCTTCTGGAACTTCCTGCCATTCTTCCACGCAGATTCTCCAGCCAACTGCAACGAGATGGTCTTTGAGGTCCCTTCCAACCCAAATCATTCCACCATTCAGTCAGACGTTCCTATCCCTCCCTCCATCTTCTGCAGAGACCTGATGAAGCAGGACCAGAGGGAAGATGACCCAAATAGGTCTCATCATTGACTCCCAACACGAGCTGAGAAGCATCATTCACCTCCTGGCAACCACGACGCTTCTCTCTGTGTCCAGGCACCCCTTCCGGCCTGGGAAACCATGAGCATTCCCAGAGGAGCACCTCACCTCCTCAAAAGCCCCACATCCAGCTGCTCCCCCACATTCCAGCCCCTGCAGCTCCCACCAGAACGAGGGAAACATCTCCCCTCGTCCCCTCCCACTCCAGTCGCAAAGAGCATTTGCTGGACAAGGATAAATTAAGATTGCAGAGGTTTGCAGCTTGACTCTGGATTTTACCTTAAGAACATCAGGCTCCACTCATCACTAGCTATTTCAACTCCTAGGAAAACAAAAGCACAAAATACCTAAAAGTCATTATTTTCCTGGAGGCCTGAGTTGTTTGTTAGCCTGTCTCCAATGACACCGACGCAGAGTTTAGAGGCTGCAGGATATTAATATTAACAATGTAAATAACAGACAATTCTTCAGAGGGCAAAGGAACTTGTCTCCAATTTTCAAAGGATATGTTTTCCTTAACTAAGGCTAATTAGCTGTGATCTTCATATAAGCAACACACACAAAACTGCATTTGATTTTACATTTTTAAGTGGGAGAAAAAATTTCATGTTTATCCAAACCAGACTTTTAGGATCATTACCGAGTTCTCAAGTGTGTACAAATTACTGTCCCCAAGATTATTTTCCTTATACAGTGTATTTAGAGAGGATTTGTTCTTTGCAACATTACCAAACCACTGCAGGAAATTTCCTTTTCAGAACTGCATTTCTTCAGTCCTGGCTCGTAGATACCTATTGGTTGCTTTAATTTTTCTCTACATATTTCTTTGTGTATTCATTTTAAGAAAACCTGATGGTTTTGTGTCACCCATAACATTTTCTGAAACGAAGTGCACACCTTCTCACTCCAAGAGGAACATTCATTAGTGTAAGGACAGTTTGCTCCATGAACAAAGCCTGGGAGCAGGTTAAGGAGACACTTCTGGCCAAGGTGTGAGTTGGGAACAGGGCAGGGAGGACAACTGAGCTCATGTTCAGTGCACAATCCATGCAGCCCTCCTGCAAAGAATCGAGCACACTCAGAGCAGAGTTAACTCCCATCCTTGGCATGGACTTCTTGTCACTTGTTCAACACCCCATCTGCTGCCATCCAGCTCCACATTAGCATTTCTGTTCTTAGTGGGGTGGCCAAATCTTCTCAGACTCATTTTAAGTTCCTTTTTTCCATTTCATTTATTACTCTGCTTCACCTGAATTGCAGGGAAAGAGTGATCTCCTGACTCTTTAGAACCTCTGCTAAGGCATTAGCAGGTTTATACTCCCACTAAGCCAGAAGGTTCCTGCAGCTCTGGTCACAGTTCAGCCCCAATCAAACCCACTTCATGTTTTATATGCTTTGGAGAGATCCTTTCCTTCCTTGACAACTGTTGCTGTAATTACAGAAATTATCTGCTCTGCTGTCACTTCTAGTCAAAGGTGTCATCTAAAATTAAAAATTCATGTAAAAACTAGAGCTGTTACTTTTTTGGAGCAGACAGTTCAGACCTGATCTGGTTTCACAATGCTTGGTTTCACTTGAAGCATTCCCAGCTCCAGGGAGGAGCTGAGCCCTGGGCACACAGGGCTGCCCAGCCCTTTGGCTCAACGTGCTTTATCCTAAACAACATTTTCTTGCTTAAATTAAGGCCTCAAACCCATTAGGATTTAATTTTATTAACATACTGCTGCTGTAATGGTACGAAGCCCTGCTCTGCACCACTAACATTCCTGGCAAACCCCTTCTCTCCACCACCACCAGAGAGAACTTTGGAGAAGGAATTCCCACCCCACATGGACAAGGAACCTGCTCCTGGTGATCTGTGTTGCAGAGATTATGGGCTGATGCTACAAACAGTCACTGCACGTGGGAAACCACCAGCTGGATCTGCTGTGATCACAGGTGAGAAATAAACCTAGAGGTGGAAAACACCACCCTCGGCTTCTCCAGTCCCTCCCAGGACTGCTGGAGGTACAAATCAACCCCCGTCTGTGGTGAGGTTCAGGAATCAGGGCTGGAAATACTGAGGGAAACACGTTCACTTGTACAGCTCCAGGGGAACAGGAGCAGACCCTGAGGAATGACTGTGACCCAGCCCTGCTCCTCAAGGGCAGCTAAGAAGTTTCTGGCTGCACAATTCCTGCTAGAGCTAGAAATATGTGGCTTATGCTTTTTTTTTTAATCCACTAATTAATAGTTTTAAACCACAAACAGTTCAAGCAGCTTATCTCAAATAATTACACTTATTTTGCCACAAAAATAATTATGTAGGACTTATTTGGCTATTGCCATTTGTTTAAAGTACAATATGAGGAGGGCAGAACACCAAACAATTTCCAGCAGTCAATATTTATTCATTGGAGGAAGTTCTGTGTTTACTCTGTGCCCTGCCACTGTCTCGTCGAATTCATCAGAATGAAAACACTCAGCTTTTGCTTTGGAGACAGACTTAACAATTTGAGCTGAATTCTTAAACTGGATGTGCCCATTGACCCATTACTAGTGTGGGTGTTTTCATACCCAACCAGTTAATTGCCCATAAAGATTCATAATGTAACATGACATGAAGAACCACCAGATGTGACTCGTTCAAGTCTTATGCAGCAAGCAAGGAAATCAGGAAAGGCTTGTTTTTCCAGACCAAGACAGCATTTCAAGCTTAAATAAATACTCTGTACCAAATTTTTGGGGGTTTTTTCCTCCTTCCCCCCCCTCCTTGCCTTTTTCNGGGGGGGGGGATGGAACAAAAGGTAAAAATACATTCAGTGAAGAACAAACAACTTTTACACGGGAATTGAAGAAGTGCTGGATTAACATGAGAGTTCTTCTTGAATGTAAAGATATCAGGACAGATGTTGAGCTGCATCTGACCTACTCACAGGTGCTGTCTGTTGCTCCTGGAAGAGTTAAACCCAAGGAAAGCCTCCTGTGAGCTGTGGGAACAGCCTTCCAGCACCACATGTTCTGTGTTCTCTTCCCACACAGGCTGCTGACCCCTCAGTGTGGGTGCATGGTTTGGTAAGAGACTGCTAGAGATGCTTGGTGCAACAAGATATTGAGGTTTTAAGTGGCTGGTTTTCTACTCCTGCCATGTAAGGTCATAATCATGATGCAGGTAAAGGAAGGGCTTGTTTTTCCCAGACTTCAGTGATGGGAGTGGTGCAGGATCTCACCAATGTTGGGTCAGTGCAAGGGTCTGCAGAAATAAATAATGCTTGCAGGGGTTTGCAGGAGGGCAAAAATGCACCAGGATTTAAACAACAAACCACAAAACAACACAAAACTCCTCTTGGCTCCCCTTTCTTTAGATTCCCAAGTTCAGCTGAGCATTGGGAGTTGCTCAGGAAGCTGGAGGCTCGTGCATCACTTCCACGTTGCAATGCACACCAAAAGGGCATGGTTAGGAAACTAATAACTTATGCATTATTCCCTTCATGTGGCCTTGTTCTCAAGACTAACCTCTCCAATTTGTACTCAACAAATGAATTCAGGCCCAGGCCAGCTGCTGAACTGCTCACACTGGGTGCAAGTGGAGCATCCTGGTCGCTCTGCCCCACAGCCAAACCTCCTGCCAGCGCAAGGGAGCACAGAGGAGGAAAACATGACTTCAAGGGATACCTGAAAGCATCCATTTCACTTGGGAAGTATTTTATCTTCAGCATGTTTTCAGTCAGAACCTCCTGTGATTATCCTGGTGATGCAACAAGAACTGAGAAAAGGAGCAGTGGCAAACTCAGAGTTCCTGGAACGTTGCTCAGAAGGGAGAGGACGATCACAGCTGGATGTGCTTCCCAAGGCCTCCAGCAATATCACCCAACACACTGACAGTCACCCAGTCCTCTCACTGTCATCAAGAGATACAGCTCTGCTGCAGCATTCACCCTTCCAAAGTGGTTTTGATGACAGGCATGAAATTCACCTTTATAATATTCCACAATATAAAAATCCACACAGTCAGCAACATAAAAAAATATGAACATGACTAAATTAGTCAAGATCTGTTGCCCACTACATGCCCTGACACAAATTACTCACAGTTGTCCTATTTTGGAGTAAAACAACCAGAAAGTTTTTGAAATGTCACAATAATAGTTCTTATTCTAAAAGGGATCAGGCCAACTGTGGATCTCAATGACACCCCATGAAATCAGAGTACTTCTCCATTATAGGTTTCCTCTGGTAATTCATAAAGGCAAAAAAACCCTGCAGATTAATATGTTAATTAACATGAAACATAATAAATTAATGTTCTCACTGGCTGAACAAAAAATTAGTGAGCATAAAGAACATACAATATTGAAATTCTCTGACCTTATCTTTAATACTTTTATGCATTCAGAAGTGGACTGTATTTTCCTTAAGACCACAGAGAAAAACAAGAATTATGTATATGAAGCACTACTAAAATAGAATGAGGCTGTCTTAATAGAAAAAAAATCATCTCAAATTTAGAAATTGCTTTTTTTGAAGCAAACACTTTTCCCCAAAAAAACCCCCCCAAAAAAAAAACCAAAACAACCAACAAAACAAACAAAAAAAAAAAAAACCAAAAAAACAAAAAAAAAACCCAAACAAAAAAAAAAAAAACCAAAAAAACAAAAAAAAAACCCAAACAAAAAAAAAAAAAACCAAAAAAACAAAAAAAAAACCCAAACAAAAAAAAAAAAAACCAAAAAAAAAACCACCAAAACTCAAAAACATAGCTTATAACACAACTCAAGAGTTCTCCTCTGAAGGTCTGTGCTGTAAGCAGAGAGCACTGCCACCCAAAATAGGAGAACTGAGAGATTAAACATTTCCCTCATGGCTCCAGCAGACCCACCTTGAGCTTCAGTAACCCGATCCCGAGTGCTGCTGCTTCTCACAGGCAGCACCAAAGGAAAACAAGAGTTTACAACCTTTTCCCTAAGCAAGACTTCCTAAATACTGTTACTCACACCAGAGCTTTGAGTGCATTAAAGAAAGTGTTATTATTCCTCCAAAAGGCACATCTTATCTAAATGATGATGTAATTAAGGAAAAAACAACTGACATGAGTGATCTATTGACTCAGCAGCTCTCTTAGAGCCTGCAGTGCTTCCCAGAGCAGGTCTGGAGAACAGGGGCTCCGAGAGGATGTGTGAAAAGGTCACTGGCACTCACCTGGAAAGAGGATGTCAAGCAGAGAGCAAAAAAGCCCATTCAGAAGCGGCACAGTTTCTTCCAAGCTGCAAAACAGTTCCCAGGACTCCCACCCTCCCAGGACAGAGTGAGGCCATTCACTCCCCACCTGTGCTGACCTCTCCCAGGGAGAGCCAGAAGCTTCTTGCTCCCAGGGCCAAAACTCCTCCCAAACTCCAAGCACACCACACCAGCACAACCCAGACACTGCTGCCACCCTCCTCTGAGCTGGGAGAACAGGACTGGAACGCTGCACCTCCCTGTAGCCTGGCCAAAAGAAGCCCTGTCTCCTCTCTAAGCTCCTCTTCAATTATCCCCCCTCTCTTAACGAGCCACAGGTGTATCTCCCAAACCCTCAAATGAGCAGGGAAGGACTTCTTGTTCTCCCAGCTGTGCCTGATCTCAGCTGGAAGGATCTACTTGGAGATCCAGACAGGAATATGGAATCCAAAGCAAAACTCTGCAGGACATGAAATTTTATACCCAGCCGTGGGCAGAAGTTACTGAAACTGATAGAAACAACAACCAGCCAGGATAATTCCTCCTCAGCCTCAGAAAGCATCAACAGGCAGGGAAAGTGGAAGAGGACACAGACTCCCTTCAGGAGCTGTCCTTGACAGGCTGCAGGAAGCTCATGTCTCTGATTTAGACACGGGGGTTGGAAACCTGAAGTTGAATAACCACCTCACTTTTTGCTGTTAATCCTTGGTAATTTATGTCAGACAAGCTCACTAAATTGTCCCAGTCAGGGAGCCTGACAAACGCCTGCTTTCCATATCCCGGTCCCAGAGAGCATTGTGCTCCCTGAGCCTGGGCACTGAACAACTGCTGCTTTCTGCTGCCTCTTCCATGACCTTAAAAGGATAATTTCCCTTCTTCCTTTCAATTCCAGAAGCTGAGACAACAACAGAATCCAGCAGTGGGTACAGGGTTATAAATGCAATTGTGATTCTGCCCCTCCTGCTCTGCTGTGGTGAGATCCCACCTGGCTCTGGGAGCTGCAGGAGAAGAACCATTTCAAGGGTCTGGAGTGACAGGACAGGGGGAACAGCTTCACACTGACAGGGAGTAGTTTAGATTGGATATTAGGGAAAAAAACTCTTTCCCCTGAGGGTGGGCAGGACCTGGTACAGGTTGGGCAGAGAAGCTGTGGCTGCCCCTGGATCCCAGGGAGTGTCCAAGGCCAGGTCGGATGGAGTTTGGAGCAGCCTGGGTTGGTGGCAGGTGTCCCTGCCCATGGCAGGGAATGGAATAAGATGACATTTAAGGTCTTTTCCAACCAAGACATTCCATGATTCTATGGTACAACACATCACAGGGGTGGAATGGATTGAGTTCCACTCCTCTCTTCCTTTCTCTCCATTCCTCCTTTCTTCTTCTTCCCCTGTGCTACTCTGCAGTTTCTCTCCCCCTCTTCCACGTAGCCAACATGACACTTGGGTTCAACAAACAGAAATTCTGCAATTTTTCATCATTCAGGAAAGTTTTCTGGGATTTTGCTTCCCTAAGTGCACTCCTGGAAAACACACAGGCCAGTAGCATTGAGTCTTCAGCTGCTGAGAGAGATTTTTTTCCTGGGAATTTCTATTTTCTGTTTGGAGGTGTGTGACTCCCACATCTAATTTTAAGCATTTCCTAATAACCCTGATATTTTACAAAGCAGTTTCACCTTGGCTGCTCTGCAAAACAGGGAGCTGGGAGGCTCCTCCCAAAGCCCAGACTATCTGCCTTCCTCCTCAAATCAGAGGCACTTCCCAAGAGCCTCCTCCTGCTGCTCCTGCCTGGCACGACTCTCCCTCCTCTGGCCCAGAGGTGCTGTGGGATGACAGTGTCCTGGTGAAAAACCCTTCCAAGGTGAAAAGCATCGCCTCCAAACCATTGTGAGATGTTCAGCTTTATTAAAACTCATTCATTCTCATTATGTAATATCACTTTTTGTGAAGAGAGGACAATGAGGGCTTTTTAAAATTAATTTATATATCTACCAATTATGTCCCTAAAACCCTGCATTATTGGTGTATGAGGACTGAGGACCTCTGAATTGCACTTGAGCAATGTTTTAAAGGACAGACAGCATTCCCACCATAAATATCTATTAGGTTTATGTGACAAATGAAATTTTACTGGATTATTTATATTTTTAAAGTATCAGCTAAGGCATTTCCATCCTGGACCTTCTTAAGTATTCGTTGCCTCTAAATGAACTGGATATGTTGTATAATGCAATTACTAGATTTGTATTAAATTGTAGCTTTGGGACCCATCACCGTGTGATGCTCTCTACTTTCAACTGGCTTTGTTTATCACAGAGAAGGGAACTGAATTAGCATAAGCTACTACAAAGTAGTAAAGGGATTTTAGCACCCTATCTATTTGACCTCCTATTGACCTGGGCTAATTCATATTCTCCCTGGGATGCCATAACAGGTCATTTTGTATTTGGAAAAAAATTAGGTCAAATGATGGCGCGACGTCCCTCGTCCCTTTGGCGGTGGAGACACGGAATTCCCTCTCTGCACACACCACACACACGGCTGGGCTCCTCCTTGAAAGGAAAATGGACTTTTATTTGTAACTTAGCATGCGGGAACTGATTATTTGTTTCACTTATTGTGTTCCCGTGGCTGCTGCTGCAGCGTGGCCGTTTGCAGGGGCGTTGGTGGCGCTGAGGGCACGGTGGGAACACAGCATGGGCACGGGGCAGTGCCCTGTGGTGGGTGTGCAAGCAGGTGGCAACGTGAGCACACACTCACAGGCACATGGGGATACACCCACACAAGGCATTTTCCACCCCGGTCTTCATAAAATCCCCATAAAGTGGGTTGGGTTGGGTTGGAAGGGACTTGGAAGAGCTCCTCACTCTCCTCCTACCACGGGCAGGGACACCTTCCACTAGACCAGGTTGCTCCAAGCCCCATCCAAGCTGGCCTGGGACACTTCCAGGGATAAGACACTTTATCCCACTTTATACTGACTGGAGTTAGTAGCTTTGCTGTGAAGGAAGTGCTCAGAGGAGGTGGGGGAGTTGCACATGAGGATCTGCTTTGTCCAGCCCACGGGATGTGCTTGGCCCTGAAACACTTCTCAGTCTCCAGAGTGATTTTTTCTAGGAAATCAGGCAGAGTTTTCCTTCCATTTCATGAAAACTGTTTTTCATCATGGCAGAAGTTTTCCTCTGAAATAATCACATTCCACAGGATAAAAAGAGTTTACCCCATCTTCTCTTCTCCATGCTGCCGGACCACCCTGCAAGATCCCACACGCCAGATGCCCACACCTTCCCCTTGTGGGAACTGACCATCCAGGCGCTTCTCAGGGTGCAGGAGCCTGCAGAGCTGATCTGGAGAAGGTTGTAGGAGCCAGATCTAGCTCTGGATGAGGAAGGGATATTTGGCTGTGTTTAGGAAGGCAACAATAATTAATGCAAGTGCATTTAACGTGTCATTCTGTTGCTCTGCAGCACGATGCCCTTTCCAGGAGCCCAACGTGTCCTCTGCTGGGAACCTTGAAAGCTACTCCAGAGTGCTCGTGGATTTGGTCCTGAGATCAACTCTGACCTCAGTGGCCTTCCCAGATTTCAGCTGCAATTTTTTTTCCCAGCTTTAAATTCTATTTAGTGAAAGGAAAAAAAAAATGCAGCTCTTTGGTGGAAGGTTGCTGCTGCTAATGCCCCAAATTTAGGTCTATTTTTTTTCAGCGCAGACCATGAAATGAACTCCAGCCATCGCTCTGTGGAGTGAGGGGCTGAGGAATTGCAGTGGCAACCTGCTTTATTCTCCTTAATAAGAAATTAGATCACAATAGGGATTTACCAAAATTACCTTGAAGTGTTTGTGGGTTTGAGTGATTGGACAATTTGTGCTAAAACTGTGTTGAATCACATGAGTCAGAGCATCTGTCTCTTTAGTTGGCCTATGGGCTGCCTTAAAATGCCCCTCTCTCCTCTAACAGGAGCCTGCTAATGAATGCAGAGGCTTAACCCTAACGTGTTGGTTTCTTTTCTTCCATTTCCCTAAATTACCTCACTGCTAATTTCCTCAGGCCTTCCCAGCTTTCCGTGGTGGCTTCATCAGCTTCCCGTTTCAGTGAGCGCTTCATTGCGGAACTGCACTAAATCTCAATATTTAGCCTTGTGGATAACTGAGATCCCTGGACAAGTTCCCTTAATTTTGCACTGATATCCTTTCTTAGGGATGCAGTTTTGCAGAGGCTCAGGTTAGAGCAGGAGGGGTGCTGGTGTTCCTGGAAAAGCAGGACTGGCTGCCCCCACCCACGTGTGTAGGGAAGCCCATTTCATTAGGAGCCAGGAGACCCGGGCGGGTGAGCTGCATCTTGAATAACTTCGGGAAATCTTTTAAGTCAACCTTGTGTTTTAGTCAACAGGGAAGGTTTGACCTTTAACCCCCCAACAACCATCTGTTTCATTATTTATCTGAGGGAATCAGAGAGATTTTGTTCTTTCACAAAAGTCCCTGACACCAAGATATTTTTAATAGCGGAAATTTTTCATTCTTGTCACTATTCCTTTTGAAAATACAGGTATTTTCATACAACACGTAGCTAATGAGTGAAACTTCAGAATCCAACCTTTCTCTATAATCACAGGAACAGGGATTAAAGAGGTCCCACTAGTGAGGAACATGAAAATTAATTATTGAGCTCCTTGTTTTATCCTCCCCATCTGTCTGATATTCTCGAGCACAGAAGGAGTTAGACAATTAAATTACTCCTCCTTTTACCTCATCAGGATGTTCCC